>OZ023273.1:85826929-85923444 GCA_964007475.1 Hybos culiciformis
CAACTACACGGCTGATTGTTTACTTTGGTGATGCACAATGACAAAATTTTATGCAACACACATTCAAAAAAAATTTTCATTTCAATAATCGGAAACAGCCTGTGTAAATGAGGGGTTAAGAACGAATAGTTTCGAAAATAAAAAAATAAATAAATTAAACAAAAAAAAACGTGATTTAAAAAATTAATTATTATTTTTTGCCATTAAAATTAATTATAATTTTTTTAAATTAAAAATATTTCTATTTTTAGAAAAAACAAAAAATGTATACAGAAGACGAAGCTCCAGTTATAAAACGTGGAACGTGGAACTGCGGTTGAGATTAAATTTAATAAAAAAAGTAAAAATTATGATGTTGTTAAATTATGATAATTTTGTCTTTAGGGCATTGTTGGGGAACTTGCGTCGTTAAGGGCGCCGTGACGATGAAATTTGTATGGAAAACTTCGACATTTGTCCACGATTGTAAAATGTCATTTGTCCGCCGCGGACAAATGTCTCAAAATAAGCGGACAAATGACATTTTACGAAATGACATTTGTCCGCGATTGAATTTTCAAATTTTAGCGAACAAAAGTCATAAAATGTCATTTGTCCGCGATTGATTTTTCAAATTTTTAGCGGGCAAATGTCATTTTGCAAAATGTCATTTTGTCCGCGATTGAAATTTTAAATATAATAGAATAATACAAATAATACAAATTTTTTATATTGTACAAATATGATAAATAGAATATTGAAGGTTTTTTTAACTGTAATATTTTTTTTCTTCTAATGATACAATTTTTTTATTATCCGGTGATAAGAACATCATTAATTTATTTTTAATTGAAGTTTATGGTTTGAGATAGTTAGTTGGAATTTAAAGGGAAGATATTAATAAGAAAAATATTAATAAAAAAGTGAAAAAAAGTGATTTTATTGAAAAAATTAATTCATTTAAAAAGGTGAGAATCTTATTTTTATAATATTATCAAGTTTTTAATAATTAACACAAATCTTTAAATAATTTAATTACATAATTATTCAATTTCAGAAAAACTTTGTGAATTAAGATGATTTCCCTGAAGAAAGGATTATCCAAGATAATGGTGATGCGACGCAGAAGGACGTATCATCAGTGGTGGGATTCAGCCGGTTCGCACGGGTTCGCGCGAACCGTTTCTTAAAATATTTTTGATTCGCGCGAACCGTTTCCTAACTCTACGTGTGAAGCTTCACGACAATATATACAGCTAACTTTCGATTTTTTGAACTGTTGACCCTAGCCCCTCATGTTAGATACCGTTGGAAAGGTCTTGGAACGTAGATGCGAAAAATGTCATATATCATCCAGAAAGGTCAAAAGGTCACCAAGTTATAGGCCAAAAACTGAAAAGGTGAAAAAAAATTCAAATGGCCATAACTTGATGACCATTTGACCTTTTTGGATGACATATGACATTTTTCGCATCTACGTTCCAAGACCTTTCCAACGGTATCTAACATGAGGGGCTAGGGTCAACAGTTCAAAAAATCGAAAGTTAGCTGTATATATTGTCGTGAAGCTTCACACGTAGAGGTGCTTGCGTCACTCGGTGATTAAAATACAAAATTTTTATGATTTCGATTTAATGTCGCCGGTATTTAGAATAATTCGCCGAGTTTCAAGCATATTATGCCTGCAGAAATACTAGCGAGTAATGTAAAATTATTTTTGGTTTCTGATACCATAGCATGGTTTGTAATAGCATGGTTGTGACCGAAAAATTTGGAATATTTTCGTTTATTGTTGAATTGCTATATTATCGTTTTTTTTAATTTCAACTGTTTCGATCACGATATTACGACCCAAATTGTCGTATTTGAGCATCAATAAAATTTTCGTTGAGCTTTATAACATAATTTCAAGTATGCAAAAGCATTGTGAACACTATTGGCGCGAACTTTCAAATACCTTAAATCATAGCTTTTGATTCCTTTTTTTTTTTAAGTTTTTTATTTTATTTTAAAAATTAATTTAATTTTAATATGTGTTAAGTAATTTGATTTATTATTGAATGTTTTGAAACCCTTAATAATGAACTATCAGAACACGTACGTTATGCATTGTATTTTACATAAAGTTTTTGCCATCTTATATCTTTACTAATCATTTTCGAATTGCAGATTTTTATTTTTAATGTGGATTATTTTTCTTTTATTTAATTCGATTAATATGGCCTCCCTCAGACATGATGTTCTCAAACGTATTGCAATTTTTGCTAATAACAGTAAATATTTACATATTTTTTTTATTTGTCCTAAATGGTGTTTTCTAATCATATAAAGTATTTTCAAGATTGGAATTTTTAATATTTATACAGTTTGCCCAAAAAAGTGTGGTAACATAGAATCGGCCAGTTTCCGTGGAATTACCCATATGATAATATTAATATTTAAGAAAAAAAAACCGTATTTGTTTAAATGAAATTTTCTATAAATCGAGCAAATTTAATCCATGATTTTTTTTTTCTTCCTGGTAAACCAAATCACAATCCCTCCAAAGTTTTTATATATCAGATACATGTATACATACCAGATCAGGTACATTGAAAATACCTAATAACGATATGCGAATCGCGAAGCAAAAAATTTTTAAGGGGGTTGGAATAGGCGGCTGCCGTCTTCCATTCAGAATAACAACGTTAATTACAAAAAACTACATGTTGTGAATAACGAAGCATTTGGTTACTACAAAACAAGTAGATACCTTGATACCTACCTAACATAAGAAAACTTTGCGAATACATATCTCTGAAACGAGAACTTACTGGTAGCAACCTTCTAACGAGTAAAAATCCACCTGCAGTTAAGAAAAAATGAAGGATTTTTATTTTATTTTGGATATTAAAAATTAATTTTTTTTACTAAACTAATAAAATATTGATTTTTTATTAATTTATCTTCAATATTATTCCATTTAAATTTTCTTTAAATTTTTGAAACTAAACTAAACAAGGCAAAAAAAATGAAAACTAGTGGGAATTTTTTATTTGTTATCCTACGAAAAGTTTTGTTCACTTTTCAACTACACGGCTGATTGTTTACTTTGGTGATGCACAATGACAAAATTTTATGCAACACACATTCAAAAAAAATTTTCATTTCAATAATCGGAAACAGCCTGTGTAAATGAGGGGTTAAGAACGAATAGTTTCGAAAATAAAAAAATAAATAAATTAAACAAAAAAAAACGTGATTTAAAAAATTAATTATTATTTTTTGCCATTAAAATTAATTATAATTTTTTTAAATTAAAAATATTTCTATTTTTAGAAAAAACAAAAAATGTATACAGAAGACGAAGCTCCAGTTATAAAACGTGGAACGTGGAACTGCGGTTGAGATTAAATTTAATAAAAAAAGTAAAAATTATGATGTTGTTAAATTATGATAATTTTGTCTTTAGGGCATTGTTGGGGAACTTGCGTCGTTAAGGGCGCCGTGACGATGAAATTTGTATGGAAAACTTCGACATTTGTCCACGATTGTAAAATGTCATTTGTCCGCCGCGGACAAATGTCTCAAAATAAGCGGACAAATGACATTTTACGAAATGACATTTGTCCGCGATTGAATTTTCAAATTTTAGCGAACAAAAGTCATAAAATGTCATTTGTCCGCGATTGATTTTTCAAATTTTTAGCGGGCAAATGTCATTTTGCAAAATGTCATTTTGTCCGCGATTGAAATTTTAAATATAATAGAATAATACAAATAATACAAATTTTTTATATTGTACAAATATGATAAATAGAATATTGAAGGTTTTTTTAACTGTAATATTTTTTTTCTTCTAATGATACAATTTTTTTATTATCCGGTGATAAGAACATCATTAATTTATTTTTAATTGAAGTTTATGGTTTGAGATAGTTAGTTGGAATTTAAAGGGAAGATATTAATAAGAAAAATATTAATAAAAAAGTGAAAAAAAGTGATTTTATTGAAAAAATTAATTCATTTAAAAAGGTGAGAATCTTATTTTTATAATATTATCAAGTTTTTAATAATTAACACAAATCTTTAAATAATTTAATTACATAATTATTCAATTTCAGAAAAACTTTGTGAATTAAGATGATTTCCCTGAAGAAAGGATTATCCAAGATAATGGTGATGCGACGCAGAAGGACGTATCATCAGTGGTGGGATTCAGCCGGTTCGCACGGGTTCGCGCGAACCGTTTCTTAAAATATTTTTGATTCGCGCGAACCGTTTCCTAAAATTTGTAGGTTCACGAAAATCGCCTGAAAAAGTTTTAAAATAACTATTCACTGTTTTAACAGTCCCTCCGTGGCAATTTCTCACTACTCAAAGAATATACAATTTGAATTTACATTGAAATTTGTATTAAAAATAAAATTTGAATTATATAAAAAACATTATGTTTGTCTTTCGGTCTGTCTGTTATCTAAAAATTTAAAAACTACTTTCACACGATGAGTATCTCGACAGGTGGTGCGTGTAAAATTTAAAGTAAAACAATTTTTTTATGGATTTTTTATTAGTTTATTAAAAGAAATACTGGAAAATATCCTATTTACTGTGAGAAAAGAACTGAATAAAAGTAAAAATATGCTCTTACAAAGTAATAAATGTGTAACAAACATGCCTGTTTCGAAATTACAACATTTGGAAACATCAATCTAAAAATTTATGAGTTTTTATGAAGGAGAAAGTATATATATGTTCTGGAAAGGTCTTTAGAATCTAATTTAATAAATTAAAAAATTTTTAGAGGATTCGAAACCACGAAAAAAAATTGTATTATTTTTTTTTACGGGATGCGAACCGGTTGTTAAATGTTTTGAATCCCACCACTGCGTATCATGTATTATTTTCAAATCTACGAAAGGAAAAGATAAATTGAATATCGAAGGATTTCAATTTATCTCGGAAAATAAAAGATACATTTTATTGGAGGTGCGATTTTAGGTTAAAGGAGCCTTATAGATCTTGTTAGTGTGTTACAACATTAAACGAATTCGGAAGTCATATTTTCAAAAAATTGTTCCAAAGACCATCAGCCTGGTCCGATAAAAACTTCTGTCCATAACGCAATTCAAAAGCTAAAAGAAGATGCCACGGTGAATGTGAATAAAAAAACTTGCCAAATTATTCAGGATGTGGTTTCCAATTGTCAGACGGTTGTTGCAAATAGTTTACCTCCCACTTCTGCAATGAGAAAGATCGTCATTAGAATTAAAAATAAAACAAGGACTGGTATTAAAGAGCAAGATGATCTTTTCTTTGAATTAGATTCCAAATATTTGGAAATTAATAAAGACAAAATAGTTGAAGATATGACTTTCGGTAATCATCGTAATCATTTCCACAAAAGATTTTTTGGAATTTTTGAGTAAGGGAGAATTTTAGATGATGGATGGGACGTTTAAAAACGTTCCTTCTATATTTAAACAGCTTTACAGTATTCACTCCAACATCGGAAAAGACTCAAAAGCGCTTTGTTGTCAGGAAAAAGCCAAGAATTATTAAAATTTGATGTCGCTGCAGAATTCTCTTGCAAATTAGATCCAAAAATTTCAATTACTGATTTTGAAAAAGGCGCTACAAACGCAATAAAATCATTTTTTCCTGTTATAATGTGCAAGGGTTGCCATTTCCATCTGAGCCAAATTATTTACAAAAGGATTCAAAGTTTAGGGTTTCGGACCAAATATGGAAACAAAACACGAAGAAATTGAGAGATACTGTGAGAAATTGTTCAACGAAGTTGATGAAGATGGGAAAAATGTAACCATAAAAAAATATTATAAAAAAAGTTTGAGATTATTTTCAGGTTTTAGAGTGGTTTAAAGAAATCTATGTTGTTGGGAATTCAAATAAGCTAGCATTGTTTCCTCCTAGCTTTTGGAGTTGTTTTGAGCTTGACCAATAGGGAATTCCTAGAACTTAGAACTATGTTGAATCATGGCATCATAGAATACATGCAGTAATTGATGCGGAGGATGTAGGATTTTATAGGCTCATGGATGAAATCCGAAAAGAAATATTGTTGAAATAAAAAAATTTTAAGTGGGTGGGCCAGTAGTAAAAAAACAAAATATTACTTAAAAGATAAAAAAATTCAAAATATTTTGAAAAGAAAAGGGAAGTCAAACTATTATTTTTGATTGCCGAGAATTTAAAATCAAAATAATTTTTTTAAATAAAAATATAAATTTTCTAATATGTATAAGTTAGGTACAAGTACATACTGGTTATGTACGTATTGAATATTAAAAAAATATATATATTAAGTATTCATTTTTCCTGGTATTTACAACACTAAAAAAAAAACATCCGTAAAAATCTAATGTTTTATGTCCATTGAAATTTCATTCACTAAAAGTTGTTGAATTCAACGGGTTTTACGTTAAAAGATACCATTTTTAACCGTATTACGGATGTTTCATCAAAAAATTCAACTACGGACTACGGTAAGACTTGATGAAGTAAAGTCCTTAAGATTGAGCTGATAGAGTAACAAGGAAATTGTTAAAACTAACAACAATTTATTAATTTCAACGAAAAAAATTGTATATATTTTTTTAATGAAACTTTAATAACAAGCCCATAAAATATTAACGTTTTATGTTTCCTTATTATCTACGGATACTCTTATACTTTTACGGGAAACTCCTTAACCCCTATAAATAATTTAAATTAATTCGCATGTATAGAAACCGAATTTATATTGTCTATTAATACATTGTTGTATATCACTGACATAGCTCAGTGGAAGAATTCATAACATTGAACAAAGCGGTTAAGCAACGCCTCGTTGTGATAGAACTTAGATGGTTGACCATTCAAATAAAAAAAAAAAACAATAAAAAACTATAATATAAAAACAAAAAAAGTTAAAAAAACTAAAAAAAAAAAACTAAAAAAAAAAAAACTAAAAAAAAAAAAACAAAAAAAAAACAAAAAAAACAAAAAAAAAAACAAAAAAAAACAAAAAAAACTAAAAAAAAACAAAAAAAAAACGAAAAAAAAACAAAAAAAACAAAAAAAAACAAAAAAAAACAAAAAAAAAAACAAAAAAAAAAAAAAACAAAAAAAAAAACAAAAAAAAAAACAAAAAAAAAAACAAAAAAAAACAAAAAAAAAACAAAGTATAAAACCGTAATTTTAACATTTTTTTTGTTGTACCAAGGATTTAGTCCGTAAAATTAATATTACGGGATAATCTCTTAAAGTTAAGAAAATTTATTAAAATTCTACGGGTACTCCTTTAAAGTAATTTTAACAACATACATCGATAAGATTTATGGAGTTTTCCTTAAAATTTTCCGTACTTTTCAATTTCTTAAAACTTTATGGACTACTCCGTAAAGTTTACGTATGTTTTCGTTAACTTTTTAACATTTATTTTTTACGGAAAATTCAACAATTTTTAATTGTTATTTCCAACAACATTTTCCACTGGTTCACTTTCACATGATTTTTCCGTTAGCTTTAACGGAAGAATACATAGCTTTTACGGTTGTTTTTTTTTGAGTGAAGCTGGTTTTGTGTTAACTATATTAAGAAAACAGTTATTCAAAATTCAATAAAATTTCTTAAAATTAAAATGCATATAATTGGAATTGTTTAATTTAATAATATGCATTTATGATAATGCAATAAATTTTAGTGCATGCTTAAATATACCTTTCGCAACTACCCTGCCAAAAGTAGTAGTTGCGAAATATGCTTATGCTAACTGGAAAGTTGTTAACTGTCTCATTAGGCTAAAGCGAACGTTTGTTAACTATCCGTTTTGCAAAATGGTTCTTTTGCGAAGTGTCTTTTGCCAAATGGAATTAGGAAAACTGTCTTTTTGCGAAATGTCTTTCGGCGACTCGGGTAACACCCAAGAAAAAAAAATGGTTGAATATATTAACTATCAAATAAAAAAGGAACGAAACAATGTTACACACACACACACAGCGGCGGATTTACCTGTAGGCACATTAGGCATTTGCCTAAGGCCTCGGATTTATAAGGGCCTCCAAAAATCAAAAAAAAAAAAATATATAAATTTAAAAAAAAAATACTATGTTCATTTTATTTTTTTTTAATTATAAATATTTTTTTGTTTTAAACTTTATCAGTTTTAAATTTTTCACTGTCTACCTTCTGCGGGCCTCAAATTCAATAATAATATGTACTGTTAACTGAACTATGTTTACTTGGATTTTAGTACTCCTTTACAAAATAAAATATATGATACACAAAATACAAGTTATGTATTATCATTGAGTAATAATATTATTACTCAATGGTATTATGTATAAGTGTAAGAATTTGAACATCGTTCCCAAACTGAGACTATTTTAAATCGTAAAATATACCTTTTCTGCTAAAGAAAATTCCTTTTTTTCAGAAATTGAAATAGGCTTAACATTTAATCTGTATCATCTGCAACATCTGCTTAAATTTTTTGTTTTTTTTTTAAAAATGAGGTGCACTAAAAAGTACACCTATAAACTGAGTTTGTTATGGGAAATTTATATTTCCCTTTGCAGATTTTTAAAATATAAAATATCATTTCGAAACGATTTTTACGTCAAAAAATCTTGATTTGTAAAATAATTGTAAAATAACAGCAGTAAAATCGTGTCGTTCCAAAACTAGAAATTCTAGAAATTAAAAAAAAATTTCAGTTTCTAAAATAGTCTCAGTTTGGGAACGGGCTCATATTCCAAATAAAACTAAATCACTTATAAGCTGTCTAAACTTCGGGTTTAAATAAGGTTTCGCAAATGTTTATAAATAATTGTTGAGTTAAAGGAGATTTTTCATACAAAAAATTTAGTTGTTTTAAAGTTCAGTTAAATGTGAGTGAAATGTAAGTGAAATCAGGTTCACCTGATAAATTAAATGAATATGTTCTGATTACGTAAAAAAATTATAGGTTGGGCATGTACGTTTGAATAATTAAAAAAAGAAAAAACAAAATGGCTAAAAAAAAGCATAAAAATAAAATAATTTTTTTTTTGTAATTTTTATTTTACGAATTTTAATTTTAAACTAATTAATTCACTTACAGAATTTTTTTATATCTAAATAAAAATTAGTGAATACAATTTAATCAAAATTGTTGATTAAATTGTATTCACTAATTTTTATTTAGATATTTAACAAAAAAAATAAAAATAAAAAAACAACAAAATTAACCCGGGTTAAAAAAAATTATGGTGTGAACAGCAATTTTCAATTGAGGGATAACCTGATTTAATTTATGAATAAAATTCCAAGTTTGGAAAGCCTATTAGCTGTCATTGCTATTGAAAGCGACGTATAGACTATAGTAAAAAAATCAACAATGACTCTGTAATTGTTAGTTTTGCAAAAAATAAATCACGAAACAAAAATTATAAATGAGCTTAAATAATTTCTAACAAAATATACGGTGAACTGACATAACCGCGAATGTCATAACCGCGAAACTAGAATTTGTATGAGTTTCGCGGTTATAACAAAAATTTTTGCTATAACCGCGAAATTAATTTTATTTTTGTCATAACCGCGCCCTGCTGCCCCCCCTCCATGTGCTTATCTCACAACTTTTTTTTTCGAGGTCTGGTAAGCACACGGGAGGGGGGGCAGCAGGCCGCCGCCCTGCTGCCCCCCTTCCGTTTGCCTTCCACACAACATTTTTTTATCCAGGTCTTATTTCATTTTTCAAAATGATCGAGTTTTTGTGTTTCGCGGTTATAACAAAAATTTTTGTTATAACCGCGAAATGAAAAAAAAACCATTTTTTGTGTTTCGCGGTTATAACAAAAATTTTTGTAATAACCGCGAAATGACAAAAATCGAATTTTTGTGTTTCGCGGTTATAACAAAAATTTTTGCTATAACCGCGAAACAAAAAATTTCGATTTTTATCATTTCGCGGTTATAACAAAAATTTTTGTTATAACCGCGAAATGAAAAAAAACGATTTTTTGTGTTTCGCGGTTATAGCAAAAATTTTTGTTATAACCGCGAAACGAAATTTTTTAAATTTTTTGCCATATTTTTCGCGGTTATGACAAAAAAATATATGACATTTTTCGCGGTTATGACACTTTTATTTTTTATTTCGCGGTTATGACAAAAAAGTTTCGCGGTTATGACATTCGCGGTTATGTCATGTAGCCAAATATACCAGTCAAAAATGTTCTTTCTTTTGTCAAAATTTTGAAAATAAGCCATTGAAAAAAATCGCAAAAAAAATTTAAAGGGCGGCCGCAAAAATGAATTTTTGCCTAGGGCCTCAACTTGTTAAAATCCATCTCTGCACACACAAGTACACACTAATACGATAAGAGCTTATTCGATAAGAGGTTAAAGAATTGATAATAAAAATGTGAACATAAATATTCATAAATGTTGTTTTACAATAAAGAATTTTAAATCATAACCACAAGTTGGATTTTACAATTATTCTAATAAATATATAGTCGAGTGAAGTCATTTAGTGTCTAGTTGTAGTTGAAATGATAAACAATATTTGCTTTCTTTTTCTAACTATTATTCAATGTGGTGCGAAATCGGAACCAAATTTTGATATAACAATCCTGAAAGATCAAATCAATTCTGATCAGTTAAAGATATATATTGGTCATCCAGTTTCAATTTCTTGTAGTTTCAGCGATTCTAAAATTTATGACAAGCTCGCACTTCAGTGGAATTCTCAGGTAAAAAGTGTTTTTTTTAATAAAAAAAGCATTTGTATCGTGGTAGAAAGTAGAAAATTGCAAGGAAAGTTTAATTTTTAAAAGCATTTCAGCGTTAATTTTGTTTTCATTTTAAATTAGAGTTTATATTCAGTCTATTACCTTTTAGTAACCATCTGCACTGAACCCTATTGGCTTCACTGTAAGTTAACCCATTCATTGTACTTCGGAAAATTGTTTCAAAAGCTTGATAGGAAATCGTGAATTATTTTGAAGACTTTAGAATATGTAAAACAATGGGTATTATTTTTATTAAGTTTTTTCACCAAACACTTGTTCATCTTCAACGCATCATCAATATATTTTTTCGTGTTACAAAAATATCCGTATATTGACAAAACATTAAAAATTTACAAGTGCGAGCATACACTATTAACAGTAAAACCTTTGACAGAGAATATTAGTTAAATTAAAATTTATTGACGGATTATCGTAATTTATTAATTTTAGTATAAAATTGAATGTTTACGAATTTATTTTCGTGTAAAAAGAAGCTTTATCAGTTTTGTTTGGGTGAGCGTTTTTTGTTGCAATTAATTTAATTCAAATCAAAAGAAAAATGAAGTTTAATTCAATTCGATAAAAGTTAAACAAATTAATTAAAAATTGAAAGTTACTTAAAATTAAAATATTGAACGTGAATTGAAATTCGAAACATTATTTACCTACCATTTACAGAGGATGTTTTCGAAGATTAAAATTAATATTTTTTTTGAATGTATTTTCGTAAAAATCTCCAAAATAATTTTAGCTGTCCAGATTAAAATCTAGATTTTAGTTTGGATTAAAATCTTTTTCTTGATAAAACTATTTTAATTTAGATTTTAATTTTAAATTTATATATTAAAAAAATAAAATAAAGCAAAAATTTTTTTTTCGTTTTCAGTTTTTCATTTATTTATTTTTTTATCTTTGATATTTCTATTTTAAAAAATTTTTTTTTCCATTTTTTTTTTTTTGGACATTTTTTTAAAAATATTTTAAGCAAGATTTTTAGTACGAAAATCAAGATTTTTTCGTTTTACTTGCGGGTTACACTTGCTGAAAAAAAATCATAATCATGATTTTTTTTAATGTATGTGTGAAATTTTGTGTAAAAAAAAAAAATCAAGAAAAAATCATGATGAAAAATCATGTTTAAAAAAAAATCAGAGGGTTGATTTTTTTCTGTCAAAAGAAAAATTTTTGGCTGCTAAAGAAAAAAGTAAACTCTTAAAAGCGCAAACAACAATAATAAAAGCGGATTGTTATTACGGGATTTGAATTTGAATGTTGAAATTTTAAAAAGTCTATGTGAATTATTTATTTACAGAAAAAAATCAAGATTAAAATCAAATCCAGTACGATTTTTGACTCATAAAAATTTCACACATACATTCAAAAAAAATCATAATCATGATTTTTTTTTTCAGCAAGTGTAACCCGCACGTTATACAACTTTTACACAGGCAGTCAAAAAAAATCTTGATTTTAATCTTCGAAAACGTCCTGTGTAAATAGCAAGTTACAAATAATATTAGTTGATTGAATGAAATTGAAAAATTTCTTAAAAGTTAATAGAAATAATAAGTTTGTTGAAAATGATGAATTCATTCATGACTTATGAATGTCTACAAGCTTATTCGATAGGTAATATTGCAATTTTATGAATTGATCTTATGATGATTCCACACTTTGCTTTGATGTCGACAACTCGAACTTTGGTATCATTTCCGCTAATTGTATTTTTTTTTTATTAAAGTTACCAAATCATTAGGGGGATACCTTTTATACTTAAAGAAGTATGGATTTCATAATGGGGACAGGAAGTTTAGACGGGATTTAAAAGTGGGTAATCATTTACACTCTTCTTAAAGCGGCACAAGTCGTAAATCAAACGTTCGCCAGCTGTTGGGAACAATTTTGATGAGAGAGGATTCCACATTCTCGAGGTTCGAACTGTAAACGAAACACCGAAGCTCGTTTTATCACATCTGGGAATTTTGACAAAATATGGGAGTGACGTTGAAGCGGTACGTGTTTGGTGAAAATACTTGAAGTGGAGGAAGTAGGGCCTTTACTTCCAGGGAACATTTATCCGTTCCAAGAAGGTATTTATAGAAAGTGAACCTACATTGCGACGGTGATTGAGTGATGTTAAAGAGCTGGTGGTTTGGTGATCGTTGATCAATCTAATAGCCCTTTTTTTGAACTTTGTCCAGGTACTAAAATTGGGTTTTAGGAGCACCAGCCCATATATGTGAATTATATTCTAATTTCGGTCGTGTGTAGGATTTGTAAATGTTTAAGAGATCAGAGGGGGAAAAGTATTGTATACCTAGACATTAGATGCGTTTTTAGCCGTTTCGAAAATATGAATTTTTCAGCTCAGATCGCTGGTTATTTTCGAACTTAAAATGTCAAGGTTTCCAGATTTGCCAATACTCTCGCCTTGAAAAGAAAGTTAGTAGAAAATTGTAGAAAATTGCGTTACGTAGTAACAGAATTTGAAGATGGTAATTTCCCATTAATAAAATCGTAGCATGCCACCAAGTTACCGTCATCGACGAAGCTGTGGATGGAATTGAGTGTTGATTCCAGAAGGTCATTTATGAAAATTAAAAAGAGGGTGGGAGAGAGAACACACCCTTGGGGTACAACCGGAGTTAATGTTAAAAATATGTGACATCCACAACAGCACGAATAGAACGACCAGACAAAAGTTGCTGATCCAATTGACAAACCATATTGCTGGTCACTTACCAATTTGTTGCATTGAAGGTATTTTTTGACTTTATTGTTAATAAGGGATTCCCTTACTTTGGATCGCACTTATCGCCTTTTTTTGGAGCTAAACATGCACAACTTTCCACTTGGTGGGGTAACTACCAAGTGAATATGAAAGATAGAAAAGGCTGCGCTGAGGTTTAGCTAAAACAGAGGCGATGACAAGTTTGCCGACATTTATATTTGATTGTTCTTCTTTGTATCGTTTTTGCATTGTTACGATGTATTCCGTCGATCATCGTTTCCACAAGTGTTGTTGGATAGCCGAAACTTGTTGCCATTTTGTTAAACATTTGATTTTGGTAACATCAGGCTCGATTTTTGTTTCACATGGGGCCTGGCTCCAAAATTGTGTAGCTGTTAGCGCTTGTTCATCGTTTGGGTCTGTTGACAATGGCGTAAGTGGTCTTGAATTCAATTTGACTTCAATTTGGCAACAAACAGTAGAGGTAATTCGTATGTTAAGTGAGAGTTTTGAATTGTGGGATATAACAATGATTTGGCTGATTTAACTGCTGCTTCCTATATACCGCCAAAGTTGGGATGTATTGAAAATCTATTGAGTATTCCGCGCACCATCTTGTTGTTTCTGATTCAAACGATTGATTCAAAAATTTTTGCCTTAAATCATCAAGAAGACGTCTGGCTCCACAGAAATTGGTTGCATTGTCACAATGAAGTTTTTTCATAACCTCCGACGACTGAAAAATCTTTTGAGCTCACCGCTGAATGCACTCGATGTTAAATTTGTAACCACTTCGAGATGTACTCCTTTCGAAATGAAGCATACAAAAACTGCGATGTACGTTTTGTAGATTGACTGACGTCTCTTTGTTAGGCTTGTTAGTATTGGACCACAAAAATCTACTCCACAAATTGCAAATGCAAGATTGGCATGGTTAAAAGTTTTGGCCGATATCAAAAACATCGAATACAATTTCGCACTTTTTTTTTGGTACAATCTGTTGCATTTATGGTCCAAAATTCTTGAGCGATTATGGCCATCAAAACCTGAGAACCGGCGTTGCAATGCCTAAAATGAAGAAAAGAAATGTATGAATTAAGAAAGTTTTTATTTTTAGGCAATAATATTGGATAACGAAAACTATAAGGTAAGTTCGCATTTCTAAGACGCCCTCAAACTATTAAAAGGCCATCATTTTGGTCAATAAATAGGTTCAAACGCTTAATGTTGCTTGTGTTGGAAACTGATTGTATTATATCGGCCGATATATTATAAGAGTTCGAGAACCGACAAAGTTCTTGTCTTTTTACTTGGAGCAACCTTTGATTTTGCTGCTATGAAATTAACAGTGCTCTTTCCATATGTGTCGACTGTTCGAATATAAATACATGCTCCGAATGCTCTTATTGACGCATCGCAAAATCCATGTATTTGTGAATTGATTGTGTGACTTTGTGATAATACGAAACGAGGAATTGTTATTGAATTTAATTTATTCAAATCATTTTTAAAGTTTAACCAACGATTGTGCAAGTCTTGTGGTAGTGCCCCGTCCCATTACAATTTGAGTAACCATAATTCTTCCAGGAATAATTTTGATGTGACGACAAGTGGGTTAACTAATCCCAAAGGATCGAATAATTTCGCTAAATCGGAAAGAACTGATCGTTTTGTAACTTTAGATGACTTGATTTTCACTTCTATTGAATGCTGTATCGAAATTCATCAGAGTTTGGATCCAAATCATTTCAAGTGTTCTAATAATTTCTACATCATTTAAATGAAGAAGGTTTTTTTGATGTTCAATTGGAATTTTTTCTAAAATTGATGATTCATTGAAATACCATTTGCGAAGTTCCAATTCAGCCGAGATGAAAGTGGTAGTTATATCATTTTGAAACTATAGGACCTCTTCTACTGTATGCCCCGGCGATCAAGTCATCGACATAAGTGGAACATTTTATTTTAGCATTTTTTACAAATTGTGACGAATGTTGGTCAGCTAAGATATTCAAACATCTTGTTGCTAAATACAGAGCCGCAGCAGTTCCATATGTTAATGATCTTTTTAAAGTGGAAAAAGCGTTTCGGGGAACGGAGGACGTCTACCGCCCATCCCTAGGGCACATTTTTTTTTCTTGGCGCGCTTGGCGCGAAGCAAATGGGACGCGGTTGTGGTCACCTATTATGCACAACAGCTTTTCCATACATTTTGCTTAGTTTTTCACGGTTATAACTTTACCATAGAGATTGTACAACTGGTAATTGTACAACTGGTAATTGTACAACTGGTAATTGTACAACTGGTAATTGTACAACTGGTAATTGTACAACTGGTAATTGTACAACTGGTAATTGTACAACTGGTAATTGTACAAGTGGCACTCACCCCTTCAAAAGGCATTATATCACCTTGTTGTGAGTTTGCATTATTTGATGAAGATGGTAACGAAGCATTTCGATTTATCGATGAGTTGGTGCATTCAGCATTTGATACTTGACCAAAATTTACTAATATTTTGTTGTTGTTGATTTTAATTTGTATTAGTTGAAGTTTGATTGTTACCATTATAACGATGTAACAACAAATGGTGATTATTTGAACAAATTTACACAACGATGATTAGCAATCTTTAAGACGTGACCAGATCGGAAACAATTTCTGCATAAAGCAATTTTTTCGCTTTAGAGTCCATTACAGATAACTCACCGAAGCTTGGACATTTTTCAATTTTACGATTTGTGTTCGAGCAATATGAGCAACCTGAAATTTTTGAAACCGTACAAGACGATGATTGTTTATATTCGAATTTCTTCTTGTTATATTGATTATTATTGTTGGTATGATTATTTTCGTTCGGGTTGGTATTACATGTTGATTTATTGTTTTTTGCTTCTCGCACTTCCAATAATTGGCATCGTTTATTTAACAGTGCATGCATATTATCCTATTTAGGAAAGCTTTGGTCATCAAATGATTCTGAATCTGAATCCAATTTTGTCATTACAATTTGAATTACTAACGAGTTCTTGACATCAACTTCTGTACCTATGTTTTTCATTGCGGTTAAATGTGAATTGATGTTGTCTATTAAATTTCTCAATTGACTTGCCCAGTTTTTTAAAATTTTGGAAGGTCGAGAAAAGAGACGATGTGTTCCTGAAGAATTAAATATTTGTTGTCATATCGTTGTTGCAAAGTTGTAATGGCTGCAGTATAATTTTCCGATGATCTTCCTAAAGCATCAATTGTTTGAAGTGCTGGACCAGTTAAACAAAGCCTTAAATGGTTATATATTTCTGTTGTGGATAAACTATCATTTTTTTCAACTAATTTGTAAAAATGAAATTGTGATAGTCCGAGTATTTTTCGGAAAAAGTTAGTAATTTTATCTGGGTAAGCTTGAACTTATTGGATTAGGTTGTCCCGCTGGAATGGTGGTATCTAAATTTTGTTGGCATGAAACTTTGCTCATATAGAGAATTAACAGTAATTCACAGTACATTTCCTCAACTTCACTTCGACTAGCCATATGAGCAGCATCATCCAGTCTCATTTTTTCTAACGAATGTTGATGAGATGACCACAATTTCTAATATTGATCAAAAATTTTCGTTCTACATTCTAATTCAACAGCTGAAAATTGTATCCATATTTACTGAGACGAGATTCAAGATTCTAGTCATGTTGGCTTTAATGCTTGCGCGTTGTACTTTAATTTCCTCGTATTTTTTCTTTGCATCATCATCTTTGATCATTGTTGCCGGCATGATGAAAAATTTACTTGATGAGAAGTTGTACATAATGAAAAGTTGTAGATAATAAAAACAAATGTTCAATCTAAAAAAGAAGAACTCAAACGATGATAAATTAATAATTTGTTAACGAATTGTAAATAAATTTATTGTTTATTTATTACTATATGATAATTAAAAAAGAGTTTTTTTTTCGATTAGTTTTAAGTTGTAGATATAGTTTCAAGTATAGTTAAACGATTCCAACATTAACAATTAATGGTTAGATTAAAAGTTGTTGACTTTGATTAAAGTTAGCTTGAATAATATTTCGTAACGAGTATGATAATGATTTTGTTTAGAAAATTTTATTATTTTTATTGTTTAAGTTTCGATCGATTAGATTTAATACTAATAATGTTTCTTATTAATTTTGAATAATTCTAAATTACTTAATTTTCAAAAAAAAAAATTGTTTTTGTTTTGTTTTGTTTCGAAAAATCAAATTTATTTTTCAAAAAAAAAAAATTGTTTGTGCATATTAAGTTTCAATTAAGGTTTGAGAACCAATATTCAACGTTTGTTTAATACAAGTTTCGATAAAAAAAATTGTTTGATTATATTTCGATTCAAAAAATTTTATAATTATTTTTCAGATTCAAAAAAAATTTTATAATTATTTTTCAGATTCAAAAAAAAATTTTATTTTTTGTTTTAGATCAAAAAAAAATGTTTGCTGTGTATATTATTTTATGTCATGCAATAAGTGTATATTGTTTTATGTCATGCATCTTTTGGCTCTTAATTTTTTATTCAGTATACCTTTGCAAATAATTTTAAATATATAAATTTATATATACGATACCAATAAAGTCTATATGTTCAGTTGAAATGCCCAAAAAAACCAATTGCAGTAAAATTTTGACCTGGTTGATGTGTCTTCAACTGCACAGCAAAATAACTTTTCTTGATTATTTTATAATTTTTTAATATTAAGTATATATGTTTTTTCTCAATTTTTTTAAGAATTTGGATTTAAGTTAGTTTTTTAATAATTCACAAATGATTTTTTGATAGTTTAATTTAATAGTTATGTCACTTAAATTTTTTTTGTCAAGTTTTTATTTTAATGTCACACACTATTATACATTATTTTTTTTTAGTTTGTTTGTCCGCAATTTCCCGTACCGAATTCCAACTACGATTTGCGAGCTCAGGAGCCGTGAATTTCTTCAACGAGAGAGCCACGAGTTGTTTCGAGCCAAGTGTCCTTGAGTTTTTATCAAACGATCGAGCCAAATGTACTGTCACGGTCGCCTAAACTTTTAAGATTAGGTTTGAGTAACGGCAGGGTTTTAACCCAAAAATACTACTATAAGTATTTCAAATTTAAAGTGAAAAAAACGAAATTAATTTCACTTTATAAATTCAGTTTTATTTTAGATTTAATTTTACAATTACTTTTTTACTTTATCTTACGTATTCTAATTGCAACAACTTTTTTCTTTAAGAACGAAAAAACTAATGATTCTAATAGGCAAATGTATTTAATTTTTATAACAATATTCTTATTACACACAATACGTTAAGAGAGAGATCTTGCTTAATATCTTGACCAATCGTTAATTGTGATGTATTATACAGACTTTTCAAACGTAGATAATTTGAAAAGTCTGGTGGCTGAACAAGTTTTATGAATAAAAAACACACGAAGCAGTCATAGGAACTGCCGAAAGAAGTTTATGCTTAAAAATTTTAAACTATGAAATAACAGTGGTTACAAATGATGGGCTGCTCAGTACAAAATGTAAATTAAAATAAAAATCAGTCCAAAAGCAGTCCATTATTTGTAGCCATTGTTATTTCATAGTTTAAAGCTTTTAAGTATAAACTTCTTTCGGCAGTTGTATGACTGCTTCGTGTGTTTTTTTGTGTATTTTGCGCCGGCACGACCTAACCGTAGCTCCCTACCCAAAAATTTTACGGATGGTAATCTTAACTTCAATGGAGCTACCTATTTTGAAAAAAAAAATTTTTTTTTTCGTATATTTTGCGCCGACACGACCTAACCGTAGCTCCCTGCCCAAAAATTTTTCGGCAGGTAATCTTTATTTCACCCAAGCTACCTATTTTGAAAAAAAATTTTTTTTTGTATATTTTGCGCCGGCACGACCTAACCGTAGCTCCCTGCCCAAAAATTTTTCGGCAGGTAATTTTTATTTCACCGAATCTATACCAATTTTGAAAAAAAAATGTTAGTTTTAAATAATTTGTAAACGAAAGATTTTTGAAAAATAATTTGAATTTAAATTTTTCGCGTCAAATTATTTTGTTTTTATTAATGGCACTAATTTTTTTGAGTACATTTTTCAAATTCGAGTCGTATTTTGGGTATTTTATTCTTATTTTTCTGAGAAAAAATCTCATGTGTTTTAGATACTGGAATCGATACTCTAATTGAAACAAGATTTTTACCCTCTCTCACAACGCGCATAAAGAAGTATAAACTTCAAAAAAATTAAAAAATTAAGGGGATTCTCTCTAAGTAGCCTCAGCCTCAGCTGCGAAAAAGGAGATTTTACCCCTTTTTCCGGAGGGACACCCGAAAAGGCCCTTGTTCAGGAAGCCATAGATTAGGCTGCAAAAGGCCAACTACTACTCCTTATTGAGATGAAACAAAATGAGATATCGAAAAATTTCATTTTATCTCGATGAATTTTATAAGATCACGTCATCGAATCCCAGTGCTCAGTGGACTCGCCATTATAAAATATAATATTAATATTTTATGATAGTGTTTTTTTTGTTACAAGTTTATTATTATAAAGCTACATTTTTGTTTAAAATTAACCTCCACATCCGATTTTAGAAATTTTGTTGTATTAAAGTTTATTCTCTTACAATAATATTCTGTATACTTTTATTAAATTATTATTATATTACTTTGCAGAACAACACGGTCGTCGAAACCAACAAAGGAAGTATAAGCTCTGAATTATTTTTAGATTCAGAAATTATTCAAGAAAGAAACTGTACTTGTAGAATAACTGAAGGAGCACATATATTTCAAGTCACTGCAATTATATCCATAAATAAGTACCTTTATAAACTTTGTAAATATAACATAGACTTTGCTCGGATATTTTCTGCTTCGCAAATACTATTATCAATGTAATATAATAAATAAAGCTGGTTCTGGGGATGTAAAAATAAAAAAAATATTTTATTTTATTTTCTGGAAGTGTCATTAACAGAGCGGTCAGCTTGGTGGAGGCTTATGGAGGTTTAATTTCTTTAAAATATTTAATAATTTTTTTTGGAACCAATATTTTAAAGAAAGAATTGAATATTTCTTTCTTTTCTCAAATTGGAATAAATATTCACAAGGTCTGAAATGTAAAATTCAATTCAGGAAATACTTAAAAGCTTTTGTAGCAGATAACCCACAAATAAAGCACATTTTTTTTATAGTCGGATTCGTGCATACCTCAAAATAGGAATAAAATAACTTCATTGGCATTGATGAAATTAAAAGAAGCATATCCTCAAATATTGAAATTGGACAGCGGTTCTATTCAGGACATTCCAGAATTAAAGAGCTAGACGCTATTCATAGCGTCATTGACAGACACCTTAAGCATATTTTTAATTACAGTCCTTTATCGCTTATTCGTCAACTTAAGTCCATGAATTATCAAAATGTAACACTCAAATTAATCCAGTTAAATGGTAAAGATTTTACCAACTATAGTCGTGCATCGAATTGTCTTCATTTTATTCCATATTCGAAAGCGAACGAAATAATTTATGACGATTTAATAAACGTTGAAATATCGTGAAGATTTTGGTGAAGAAACTGTATTATACAGTACAAATATATTCATTTCTGATCGTCACCGTAAAAATAAAAATAAAAAAATTATAATGGTTTTACCTAAAATAAATAGTGCCCCAGCTTGTGCTGGAATTTCGAAAGAAAAGAAAAAAGATCTTCAGTCGATGTTGCAATGGATGCTCTTTGAAGACGTCGAGTTTTATAATGTATTATTAAAAATAAATAATAAATAATTGTGAAAACTATAATTTTTTTTTTCATTTGAATAAAATTCATCTGATTTTTTTAAAAAAATCATAATAATAATTAATTGTGATAAATTTATGTAATATTTGGTTGCGAAAACTACTTAGCTTCAAGTTTTTCTTTGTTGCTTCAATTCATTTATCTATTTTTTTATTTAATAAATAGATTTTTTTTATAAATTATAGCATTTTTGTTATATCTTTATGGCTTTAATTGATATGTTTTAAAATAATTAGATACGTTCCCATTTCTGCTATATCCAAAAAACTTATTCAATCTCCAGTTTTTGCTACTTTTTGAAACCAAAAGTGAGTATTTGTATGAAATACTGTTCAATGTCCATTTTGGTATTTTTTTTTGTTAATTTTTTTAAAATATTAAACGAATATAATTTCAATTGCTTTTTAATTTTTTTTAATTAGAAATAATTAAAGTTTATTCTAAAAATAATATGCATTTAAACTGAGTCAATTTTATAATAAAGACAAAAAATTCTCTCCTGTAAAATTTAGTTTTTGTGACATTGAACAAATAGGAACTCCACCGACGATTTGCAAACGTGGATATTATTCAAAAAATATTTAACGCTACCAATTGCAAATGTATCTGGTGAAAGATCAATAAGTGTGTCTATGCGGATCAAAAACTATTAGAGAAGAACACTTGTTCAAATAAAAAAGGAGTAAATTACCAATTGAAAAAAAGACCAATTTAAGGCAAAGTGGCATGGATGGCAAACGACAAGAAGGGTACTTATATTGAAGTGTTATGGTGGATTTGCATGAAATTTGGGATGTTCTTTTAAAGAAAGCTTATTCTGACGGATCCGTCGAAGATACCACAAAAGGCAAAATGTAGGTTCGACCTAAGCCCAACTTTGTGCAAGGTGGCATGGATGGCAAACTACAAGAAGTGTGCTTACATTGAAGGTTTATGTGCTACAATTTTTTAGCACTGAGTATTCTTTTCAAAGATTCATCAATTTAATTCTATTGATTTGAAGACATAAAAGCTGTTTGTAATTTAAAAATTAAAACAAAAAAAATTTTTTTTTTTTTATTAAAGTTACCAAATCACTAAGTGGGATACCTTTTATACTATAAGAAGTATGGATTTGGTAATGAGGACAGGAAGTTTACACGGGATTAAAAAGCAGGACAGTTAATAGGTAATCATTTACACTCTTCTTAAAGAGGCGCAAGTCGTAAATCAAGCGTCCGCCAGCTGTGTGGAACAATTTTGATGGGAGAGCATTGCACATTCTCGAGGTGCGAATTGAAAACGAATCTCCGAAGTCCGTTCTATCACATCTGGGAATTTTAACGAAATATGAGTGTGAAGTTGAAGAGGTACGTGTTTGGCGTGAAAAAACTTGAAGTTGAGGAAGTAGGGCCTTTACTTCCAGGGAACACGGCATTTATAAAAGATGGAAAGAACCTACATTACGACAGTGGTGGTTGAGTGATTTTAATGAGCTGGTGGTTTGGTGATTGTTTATCAATCTAATAGCCCTTCTCTGAACTTTCTCCAGGTATTCAATATGGGTTTTGGGAGCACCAGCCCATATATGCGAATTGTATTCTAATTTTGGTAGTATGTAGGATTTGTAAATGTTAAGGAGATCAGAGGGGCAAAAGCATTGTTTACATCTTTTTAAAAAAAACCAAGACATTTCGCTGCGTTTTTTGCCGTTTCGAAAATAATAATTTTCCATCTTAAATCGCTAATTATTTTCGAACCTAAAATATCAAGGCTTCCAGATTTGGCAATACTTTCTCCTTGAAAAGAAAATTGGGGATCGAAAGTTGACAGCTTTCTAGAAATTGGGCAGCATTGAGTTTTGGATTTGTTTAACTCAACTCTGTTGAGAAGACCCCATTGTGCAATTTTTGAAAGGTCGTGATTTATGCTACTTTGATGAAAATTAAAAATAGGTTTGGGGAGAGAACACACCCTTGGAATACACCGGAGTTGATATTGAAAATATGTGACTGGTCGAATAGAACGAAGAGACAAAAAGTTATTCATCCAATGGACAAAGGCTGACCCATCGATTTAGAACTTTAGAAATCAAAGCCGGGTGCCAGACTCGATCAAAAGCCTATATCCAAAGCAACAACACAAGCCTCACCGGAGTTATGAAGACTGGCGTTGAGCTTGTGGGATAAATATGTCATCAGGTCACCAGTCGATCTATTCGTACGAAAACCATATTGCTGGTCACTTAGCAATTTGTTGCATTCTAGGTATTTTTGAACTTTATTGTTAATGAGGGATTCCATTACTTTGGAAAGAATAGAAGTTAGGGCAATGGGCCTGTAGTTACATGCACAACTTTCCACTTGGTGGGGTAAATGCCAAGTGAATATGAAAGATAGAAAAGGTTGCGCAGAGGTTTAACTAGAAAAGATGCAGTTTGTTTTAGGACCACAGCCGGAATACCATCGGGGCCAGTTGACTTTTTCACATTCAGATTTTTATTCTGATTTATTTGATCCGACAGCAAGTCAAACTCGACAACGTGATCACTGCCAGTCAGTTGCGGGCTTCTGTAAAGGAAGAAAAAATGGATAACGTGTTTGTTGGTTCTTAATTTGAACCAAAGGAAATTTAATAAGGGACTTGATAATTTGAAATCATTAATGGAATAACAAGCAACATCATTCCTTATATATACAGCGACTCCTCTGTGGGTGACGTATAAAGAGTGAAGATCATAACCGGGGATTGAAAAAGGGTTGGGGTCTCTGTTGTCCAATACTTGAGTTTCACTTAGAGCCAGAACATTTGGCTTACCAGAGACCAAATGGATTTGAACTGCTTGGAAATTAGCTTCCAAACCTCGAATGTTACAAAAATTTATAGAAAATTTTTGGCTCATCCTTACTGTAAAAAGTTTAAATTTTAATAAAACGAGTTGTTTCCGATAACAAGCTGGCGAACTACGAACTGGCGGTCAACAGTTTTTAGAGCCTTATTGACTTCCAAAGCGGCAACGACAAGCGAGTGACACGGGAATAAAGGATAGGAAATAAAGGAAGATTTGGTAACCGCGTCAGTTTTATTTATTAATTTTATTTTATTTCAATGAAATTCGTCGGTTAAAACACGATTTAGTGCGAACAAATTAAAATTTAATTATTAATATTATTACCGTATTATTATTTATATATAAATTTTTTTTAATACAAAAAAAAAGGGTTAAAAACAAACAATACAATTCAAATTAAAATTAAAATTTTTTTTTTTTGCCGCTATTTAAATTTGTCTCATGCAATTTTATGGATAGAAAAAATGGATAACTTCGCCTGTAAAAAACATTTCGATATTTGGAAAAGTTGATTAAATTTTTGCATTAATTATTTTTACCATAGTTTCCGATTTAGCATAGTTTCATCAATATTTTTAAAATAGAGGCACTATTCTTTTTATCAATATCATGTTTCTACATTTGACATAATTCAGAGGTTTTATTTCTTATTTTATTTTCATTTAGTTTTTCAAGTTCATATAAAAATCCAAATTTGTTATATACATACATATTTCATCATATACAGTTTTTCTTTTATTTATTTCTGATTTTACTTTATCAATAATTATATACTACGTATTTACACGTAAATAATAATTACTATCAGGGGTAGAACTTTCATCGAATTGCCGCTTCCTTTCACATTGTCTAGTCATTTTATAGTGGGAACAACCTTTCTTTCTTCTTTATAGTAATTAAAAGATTCTGGATTTCGTTTTGACTGTAAATATTCTGATAGGGGTGTTACACGAATCGCCGAAAAGTATTTCGCAAAAAGACTTTTTGTCTAATTCCATTTAACAAAAAAGACACTTCGCAAAAGAACCATTCCGCAAAACGGATAGTTAACATTTAACAGTCCGCTTTGGCCTAATGAGACAGTTCGCAACAACCACTTTTGGCAAACTATACGTTTCGCAACTACCCTTTTTGGCGTAATTTACATTTCGCACGCGCGAAATGTGAATTACGCCAAAAAGGGTAGTTGCGAAACGTATATTATTAAATTAAACAATTCCAATTGTACGCATTTTATTTTTAAGAAATATTATAGATATGTGATATATATAATACTTGTTTTCTTAACTATGTATATAAAAGCGAAGTTGTCTCTTTGTCTGTTTGTATGTTTGCTGTTTGTCGTTTGTCTGTTCCGAATAGGCTCCTAAACCGCTCAATCGATCGTTTTCAAACATACACCATGTCTTTGTGTCAGGGCGGGGGTCTTCAAAAGTTCGTCCGATTTGATTCAAATTTGGTACGTAAGAAGAGGAAATAATTACACACAAACAATTTGTTGACCTCCTACCCAGGGACCTTCCTGGGGGTGGACTTTAAAAGCTCGTCCGATTTCATTCAAATTTGGTAAGTAAGAAGAAGAAATAACTACACACAAATTTCGTAACAAAAAATTTGTTGACCTCCCCGGGGGGCGGACTTCAAAAGTTTTTCCGATTTCATTCAAATTTGACACGTAAAAAGATGAAATAATTACACACAAAACCGTAACCAAAAATTTGTTGACCTTCAATCCAGGGACCTCCTACCCAGAGACCTCCCCTCGGGGCTTGACCGCATTATGTTAAAAAAAAATTAGTCACAAAAATTAAATTTTGTTTTTAATAAAAAAAATGAAAACAAAAATAGTTACCAAAACATACCAAAATTTGTATTATAAAAACAAGTATAAAATTCAAATGTTACTTAATAAAAACAATATCAAAAACAATATCTTATTTTAAATTAAACGATTTATTTGTTTTTTCCAATATAATTAAATTTCATTTAAATCGATATTAGCTCCATCTAAAATATTTGATTTAATTCGCCTGAATAAAACGAGAAAAAAATTTAAGATTGATTAATGAAAATTTAAAATTATACTTGTGAAGTTTAAATTTTTTTTAACAAAATAACTTTATTATTGCGTTAAATGATCTGCGCGCAAGTAAAAAAAGGATGCGCTAGCGCGGCGGGGAGAACTGAAAAAGTTCTTCCGATTTCATTCAAATTTGATTCATAAAAAGAGGAAATGGATAAAAACACAAATTTGGTTTGGTTTGAAAACCTGTTTTAAGGGAAGGATATCATTCAATTTCATACAATTTAAGTCTTGAATAAGTAGAAATGTTAAATATTCGTTTTTCTTAGAAATTTTCCAAAAAAATAACTAGCTCCTATAATTATTCATCAATCTGACAACAAAAATGTCCCTCCCCCTTGCTTATAACCAACGTTCTACTACCAGCTAAGTTTAATAAATGTGCAGTACAAGGAACAAATATTGCTAGCTAATTTTTTGCTCTAATACGAGCTTGAATGCCGCTGTAAATACAAGACATATTAGCAGCATTTTCATATGACTGGCCACGACAATCTTTTAGATTCATATCTAAATCAGAAAATATGTTTATGATAGAATATTCCATTGCTGCACTCACATGACCCACATTTGATTAAAATTTCCAAAATCCTTCTACTGCAGTACCATTTTCTTTTACATATCATACTATTATTGTTATTTGATTTACATGGGATATATCAGGCGTTTTTTAATTCAGTAATTATAAGTCTGCGTACATAATTTGCTAATAACTCGATAAATTCGTCACAAATTCTTGCTGATAAATATGAAACATTTCCTGTCCCTTTATTTCCATAGTCCAATTGATGTTGTTCTAATAAATCGAATTTAGCAAGAAGCTCTATACAACCTAAGTAATTTTCATTACTTTTGTGTCCAAGAATATGATTGTTATCACAAAAGGCTCTTTAAGCTTAAAAATTTGATTACCTGTACGATTCGTAACAAAATATTTTTCCAATATTTGATAATTTTTGATTTTTCCTTTTCAAAATAATGTTTAAAACCCGATATTGCAGTCGATTTATTAACGAAAATCTGCGTATTTTCTTAATGTTAATTTGAATTTTCATGCGCTGTAATTAAATTTGAATGGCTCCAATTTTTAAAACAGTTTTTAAGACCTTATTGACCTCCAGTACGGCAACGACAAGCGAGTGAAGCACGGGAAAAGAAGATAGGAAATGCAGGAAAACTTGGTAACCGCGTCAGGTTTAATTATTAATTTTATTTTATTTCGAATTATTAAATTATTTCTAGTTTTACTCAGACGCCGACCCGATCATCGATTTCGAGTTAGCGCGAGCGACGCAGCGACGTTTTTTGGCCTAGCAGCAGCGACAAATTTTTAGGTGAAAGCGATCGCTAGCAGCCATATGAGTTTTAAAAAAAAAAAAAACCAAGCAGCGGCGAAAATTTCTCTTTTTTTAATGTTTTTTGGTTTTTTTTTTTTTGTTTCTTTTTTGGTTTTTTTTTTGTTTTTTTTTTTTTTTGTTTTTTTTCTTAACGGTTTTTTTTTTTGTTAGCGATTATCAGCGGCGCAGCAGCGATCAAGAATTTTTTTTTTAGCTGCAGCCACCAAAAATTAAAAATTTCACTGCTTAGCCGCCGCGACTAAAAATATGATCGCGTCGGCGCCTGGTTTTACTTATTTTTTTTCTTTCAAAACACAACAAAAAAAAAGGTCAAAATTCGCACAAAGAACAGAAATTTAAATATAAAATTTTTTTGTTAATTTTTTTTTTTTTTATTGAACAATAAATAAAAACTACATTAAATAAAAATTTAAACGATTAAAACGCGTACACTTATCTTCGATAACAGAACACAACTCAATTTAGAATTCAGAAATTGAATCTTCTAAGATGGGAAAAAAAATTATGTGGAAATGCTTACAAGACGGAAATTAAAAATACAAAAGGAAGTTGTTTTGCAGAAAACGCCTACTTTAAGTAAATTTTTTGCGGTTCTTGGTAAAAAAAAAACCTTCCAATATTCAGCAAGAAGAATTAAATATCAATATAAATAGAAATAATCAAGAAATAGAAACTGAAAGATCGGTGGAAACTGAAATCAATATTGTGGTAAATGTGAATTTTATTTCAAATAATGACTACGAATATTCGGAATGCTGGGATAATATAAATAATGAAAAAAGGAAAAAAATTATTAGTAATTTATCAGAAGTAGTTGTAAGCAAAAAAGACTTTTCCAATTGAAAAGTTGCATACAAAAATCAGAATAGATTAGCGAACAGCAATTTATTTTATAGGACACTGCTAAATTCTGAAAAAAAAAAAACATTGGCTTGTATATTCTTCTAAAACGTCAGCAACAGGTTATTGCCTATTTTGTAAGTTATTTGGAAAAATAAACAATAATTTTACTGTTGATTTAACCATATGTGGGCAAAAGCCGGCCTGCGTGCCGTATACGGCGCGTCGTCATTATTCACTGGCCCGCGAAATCAAATTCAATAATTATATCAAACGTTAACCCTTTTGCGTTTTACAAGAAAACATTCATATTCATATCTATTTTTAGAAACAGTAGGCTTTAAAAAATAAAAGTAGTTATAGTAATTAGCAAAAAAAAATTTACAAATGCATAAGCGTAAGCACAGTGTTTAGTTGAGGTCTAAGTTCTATCTCGAGACTTACGTCTTGATTAGTTTAAATTAACAAAAAAAAAAATTAGACGAAAACTAAAACAAATTTATTACTTAAAATTTTGTTTCTTAGAAAAAGTTTGGTAAGAAATTTTTAAATTAGCGTAAAAAAATTCGATATTGTTTTATATTGAATTACTCTAACTATTCACAGGAATGGAAAAGAAAAGAAGAGTTGATGCTGAGTATAGAACTTTTAAAGAAAAATTGAGATCTCAATATTTTTTTTACTGGAATTTGAAATAAGGCCGTTTGTTTAGTTTGCAAGGAAACTGTCTCAGTTTTTAAAGAATACAATTTAAGTAGACATTTTACAACAAAACATGCGGAGAAATATAATAAATTATGAACTAGTGCTAAAATTGCCAAATCGGTAGAATTAACAAATCAATCAGAAAACCAACAACAATTTTTTACTCGTGTACCTGAAGCAGATATTGCAGTAACTAAGATTAGTTATCTAATTGCACATAAAATTGCTAAATATTAAGGTGAATTTTTAAAAGATTGTATGGTGGAAACAGCAAGTATTCTTTGTCCAGATAAGAAAAAACTTTTCGAGAATATTTCGCTGTCCCGAAAAACTGTCCGTAATGACTATTTCGAATATTTCTGAAAATTTATTATCCCAGTGAAAAACAAGAGCTTCATCTTTTACATATTTTCTTTAGCACTAGACAACAGTTGTGATATTCAAGACACTGAACAGTTAGCGAAATTTGTTCACGGTATTAATAACCAATTTGCAATTGTAGAGGAGCTTGCAACCGTACAACCCATGAAAGGAACTGTGACTGGTGCGGATTTGATTACATAAGTTAAAAACTTGGCTTTAATAAAATTGGCTTAACGAGGGGAAAAGATGTTGGCGTGCTACAGATGGATGTCCAAGCTTAACTGGAAAAAATGTTGGTTTATTGAGAAGAATAAATGACCAAGTTAAATTTGAAAATCGTAATTTAGAAATATTATTTTGTATTGCATTCTCCAATAGCAAGTTCTCTGTAACGTTATTAGTGTCGTAACTAAAAATGTTAATTTTATTCGTGGTCGTGCTTTAAATCACCGTGAATTTTTAGCACTAATGGAAGATATAGAATCCGATCATATTGATATTCCATACTACACACCTGTAAGATGGCTGAGTTTGGCTAAAGTGTTACGCATAGTTTGGATATTGAAAGATGAAATAATTCTTTACTTAGAAATGAAAGATAATCAAAATTTCCCAGAACTAAAAAATGAGCAATGGTTAAATGACATCGCCTTTGCTATCTATATAATGGAATATTTGAACGAACTCAACTCAAAACTTCAACGAAAAAATTTACTTAAACATGAAATGTATAATAATGTAAAATCATTCACTACAAAATTATTACTTTTTTCACAACATTTACAATCTAAAAATTTAATTCATTTCCAACTATCAAAGCAAGAAATAAAATTTCCCCTTATTACGATTTTGAAAAATACAATATCGCAATATCTGATTTACAAACCGAGTTTTCATGTCGTTTTAAAGATTGAAAAAAAATGATGGATATACTTAATGTCTTTGGTTCTTGTCCGTTTTCATTTGATGTTGAAAAGCAACTGCAGAAATGCAGTTGTAATTGATTGATTTGCAAAGTGATTCAATATTAAAAGATAATTTAAAACAAGGGGTTTGGTAGATGCCTCATTGGAAAATGAAAAATCTGCGGAATTAATTAATCTAGCAAAAAAAAATTTTGTAATGTTTACGTAATAAAATAGTGATTGATGTTAACTCAAGGCCCCTTAGACAAACTAGTTTCCTTAAGGAATTCAGGTATTCGTCTAATTACGCATCCACCGAGCCATTTAATAGATGCTCGAAGTCTTTTAATAAGTTTAATTTTTTGTTTGAGGACTGAATCACTCGTGATTCTTTTAGGACTAAAATTATAAAAATTTGTAATTAGCGAATACTAGTGTATGTAACCACATTATAATTTTAAGTAGGGGTTATCTTCTTTTTTAATTTTGATATCTGTTTATGTTTGTAAATTAATTTTAATATTAAATATCATAGTTTTTAGTTTAGGAACAATTAGGTTGTAAATATGTTGTCCTTTTTTTTGGCAAGAAAATAAAATTAAAAAAAATAAATAATACATATTTGGTTCCATTCCACATATGTTTGTGAAACAATGTGCTCGAGAATGAGATTGAACAAATCACAACACCGGTCTGACATAACAGACGAAAATCTGCAAGCTGTTTTAAGAATTGTAACATACGACGTTCAAATCCATTTGGCCTCTGCTAAGCGAAATGTTCTGACTTTAAGTGAGGCCCAAGTATTGGACAACGGAGACCCCAACCGTTTTTCAATCCCCGGTTATGATCTTCACTCTTTATACGTTGCACACAGAGGAGTCACTGTTTATGTCAAGAATGACGTTGCTTGTTATCCCATTAAAGATTTAAAATCATGAAGTCTCTTATTAAATTTTCTTTGGTTCAAATTAAGAACCAACAAACACGTCATACATTTTTGCTTCCTTTACAAAATCCCGCAGTGATCATGCTGTCAAGTTTGACTTGCTGTCGGACCAAATAAATCAGATTCTGGCGAAAAACCCAGAATCTGAATTTTTGGTTTTCGGTAGGGCATCCAATATCGATAGTTTGGCGCAGTATCGATATTTCGATATTGAAAATATTTCTTTTAAGCAAATTTTCTTTTTTATCTTTAAATCCTCAACATGCCCATTTCCCAAAACGGGTAATAGTTCGAATACGAAGGATACATTTAAAGCTGTTCGCCGGGAAGCCACTTCAGAAGAGGATGAGACATGGGCAGGGCCGGCCCTAGAGCCGAGCCAGTAAGGCCATGGCTCGGGGCGAACGGTTGATTGGGGCGCCAAATATATATAAAAAAAATTAAATCAATCCTCCGCAAGATATTATGTGCGTAAAAAGAAAAAAAAATATGTAAAAAAAAAATTTCTTTCGTAGATAAAGAAAATTCGCCAACATTGTACAGAGTGCATCATTTAGTCAGTATAGTACATATATTAAATTTTATTTATGTATTAATATTTTATATATTAAAATAAAAATAAAATTGGGAGTTTATAAAAATACTAAATAAAAAAGTTTTAAAAACGACGTTGACTAAAAAGAAGAAAATAAAAAATTTTTTCCGGATTATTCACTGATTACAACAATCTATATCTAGAAACGTGGGGCGCATTTTTGAGATAATCTATGTGTCGTAAAATTTTTACTTGCGCAACTGCACATCTATATTATAGTAGAGATATGGTCAACGTAATTAACTCGCGTACACGCGCATTTTCGCTCGTAAAAAAACTGTTTTTTTTTACCTGTTATGTTCAACGCCGTTCAATCGCGAAAAATAAATATAAAAAAAAATCAAAATTTAAATATTTTTAGGAATTTGAAATTTAATATTATTTAAAAAAAAATTTTTTTTTTTTAATTTAAATATATTTTAGAAAATTATTACAAAATGAAAATTAATCCACTTTTTTATTTATTATTTGTTTTTTTGGTTCAAAATAATATTTTTTTTCCATAGCAACGAAATAAATAATAACAATACAAATGTTTTGACAATCTACGGCGTAAATACTGGGAAAGTTAAAATATTTGAACTTTTACGTGCGTAAGCTACGTTTTACGTCGTTGCTTATAACATCTCTCATATATTTTCATACAATTTGATTCTTTACGTGCGTACCAGAGAACTGCGTAATACTATTCATAAACAAAAACAAATCACTCGCAATATTTCAATACAGAATAATACCAATTACAGAAAAAAAAAATTAGCTATTCATATTCTACTTGCACATAAGAAACACTTATATTGCATTGAGTTGCTAAACAACAATATCTACTCAATACCACTTGATGTTGATTTGTTTTTGTTATGAATGCAGCAAGTGCCTAATATAAAAACAATACGTATGAATGAAAAAAACATTATCTAATTAGGTATAGGTAAATTTTTTTTATTATTTTATATTTTCTATACTTTTTCTAACGTTATTTTTCAAAAAATACTATTACTGATTTTGTTAAATTAGAAGGTGCTACTAACCAGCTGAGGATGACTTACTAAAAATATATATTTCGTTCCAAAAATTCACAAAAATTTAGATTTTTTTGACCAGTTCTTTTCTAGGTACCTGTTTTTGAAAATAAGAAAAATAAAATTCATATTTTTCGGAAAATAGGTACTTTTCATCCAATATTCTTTTCATAAATATAAGTGATAAATTTTCCTAAATTTTTTTTTTAATTTAGTAATAAAAATATTTTAATTTTGTTTATAACATTTATTTATTTTTTTTAATTATTCAATAATTGCAAGTAAAAAAACAAAATTTATTCATTTAAATTTAAATTAAAAAAAATAATTAAAATATAAAAAGATATGGGTATACTTGTACCTGAGAAACAAAAACGAAATTCTTTTTTAAAAATTAATTCAATAAAAATTAGAAATAAAATAACTTAAACTTTTTAAGCTAACAATTATTTCTTCAATTATAACTTCTATTTATTCTTCTTAAATTAAGTAATTGGAAATAAAAATTTATTTATTAAAAAAATTAAACCAATAAATTCGTGAAAAACGTAAACGAAATCTTTTTTAAAAATGAATTCAAATAAAAATAAAAATTAGAAATAAAATCACACAAACTTTATAAAACTAACAATTATTTCAGATTTTTTGGTAATTTCTATATATTCTTATTAAATTAAGTAATTGGAAATAAACGAAATTCTTTTTTAAAAATTAAGTAAACGAAAATTAGAAAAAAATAAACTTTTATATATTGCTTTGAAATTAATTTCAATATTTGACAAAATAAAGTTATTTATTAAATTTTTTAATTGAATTCAAAAAAATCAAATTATTTACCGAATTTGGATATAATCGGTTACGTTTTTCGGTTATAATGTTTCCAGCTAATGAAAAAACGCGTTCTGAAGGCGAGCTACTTGCTGGTATGGCGAAAATTAATTTGCTTAATTTCACTAAATTTTTGAATTCATAATGATGTTCTTTCCACCATTGAATAACATTAAAACTATTATTGAACTCTACGTTTAATTTTGAATATTTTTCTATTTCATCTTTTAATTGCTCTTCCAAAGAGAAAATAGTGATATTTGGGGCGAAATACGAAAAATATCGACTATCAGATTCCTCTGATTCGGCATGATGTGTTGATGATGGGGATGACGGTGATGATGATGGTGATGGTGATAAAGGCGAAGTCGGCAGAGCTGGAAGCGATATCGATGAACTGGAATTTGACTCATTAGAAATGTTTGTGTCTTCGGCATTTGAAAGCATTTCATGCAAACATATGAATTTTATTTCTTCGATTTCCGATGCACTTTCAGAGCCAAAAATTGTCATTTGATTTGTGGGTGGATACAGAAATAATGCCAATTTATGATATTTTGACAAATTTCTTACCCATGTAAGGTTAATTTGTTCTAAAATATTATTTTTAAGTAAAACTATTTCAATATCGTCGTCAGGATGAGGTTGGCAAGTTTGTTTCAAATAATTTATTAAATTGTAAACATAATGTAGGGTGGCGTATTTTGAGCCTTGTAATTTTGTGGAAATGTTTTCAAAAATTTTGCATAATCCTACTAAATTTTTTAAAATAACTGAATTAATGTTCATAATTCGATGCATCTCGTCTCTTTCAGTTAAAATTTCAGAAATTTTAATCCAATTAGACTGAATCGATTCAAACATTCGAAAGTGGGAATTCCATCGTGTGCTACAATGTGATTTTAATGTAGTTGTAGTAAGATGTTGTAAATTAGCTTTTTTAAAATATTTGACTAAACTCTTACAACTAATTATTATGCATTGCAATTCATCACATAAATTGAAAGATTTTTCTAAAATATTTTGCAGTAAATGATTTGAACAGTTGATTCTCTCATTATCAGTTAATGCACGTACAATATTGCTTCCCCTGTCTGTAACAAAAACAGTTTTTTCAAAATTTCTAATCCCGAATTCTTCAAACATTTTTTTCATTTTTTCTAAGATATTATTTGCTGTTGATCTTTCGAAGTCCATCGATTTAATACCGAGAGTAATTTCTTTTAATTTAGTATCTCTAATAAAATGAAGAGTTGCAGTCAAATAATTTCTTTTAACAAAATTGTCAGTCCAGAGATCTGAAGTTATAGCCCCGAAACCTCCTTCAACTATGGCTTTAATTTCGTTTTGGACGTTTTTTTTTCAGCTATAGCCATTTCATTAATATGCCTCGAAACTGTTGTTGAATGAGGTAATAAATCTTCAATGTTTACCTCATCACCGTGTTTCGCTCCAATTTTTAAAATGGTGTTAACAAAATTTTTAAAACCTTCAACTACGGAAAACGGCCGACAATCTTTTATGACAAAGTCACAGGAAGCTTCTAAAACAATTTTTTTTTCCTCGCTTCCTAACTTTTTTAATATTACTGGAGAGTCGTCATTCGCTTGATTAAATTTTATGTAACATTTATGTCGTAAAAGATTTGTAGTTTGCTTACCATTAAAGTTGAGCAACACCCGGCACTCGCGACAACAAACCATGTAATCAATGCAAGTCCCATCATCTTTTTCAATTTCAGCGAACACTTTCCAAACTTTACTTATTCCTTTTCTTCTCTGGCCAAGGGTGAATTCATTATTTTTAATTTTGGAGGCTGCTTCTTGTTTGCTTAAATTCTCAACCAACATATTTAATATTTATTTGTTTTAAAAATTTTTTATTAATAGTTTTTTGTTTCAAAGCTCTTCAAAACACTACTTAAATAATTTTTTTAAGGAAATTAAATTTCCTTATATCATTCACTCAATGCATTCGATATACGCAATACATATTTCACTATTCACTATGCTTGTGAATAGATATTAACACTTGCTACAAAAACTCAATACAATTCTAATGTATTGAAAAAATATTATGAATCATATATTCACACTTGTTTCTTTTTTGAGTTGAACTACTCATATATTGAAAAAATCAAGTGTATTCACGAGTGATTTGTAATACAAGTGTACTCATGCATTTCTCTGGTGCGTACACGCGTGTGAATTACGTTCACCATATCTCTAGTATTACTGCCTTGGAAGGCCCAAAAATTGATCGCTGGGTAGGATGTAAACAAATTTTTTGTTACGGAATTTGTGTGTTTAATTATTCCCTCTTTTTGTGTGCTAAATTTGAATGAAATCTGACTTACTTTATTTGTGAAAATTTGATTGCAAAATTTCGTGGACAGACAAGCAGACAAGAAAGTGACTTAATAAAAACGTAAAAATATTTTTTTAATAATTCATAATTTAGGTTAAACAAAATAAAGTTTTTAGCTATTTTGTTTTTTAATAGTTTAAAAATGGGGACCCCTGGCCTAGGGCGCCACAAATGCTCGGGCCGGCGCTGGACGTGGGGGTCGTATCATCGTGGCTCCTACGAATACTTGTAAATCTGTAAATCTGTAAATCTGTAAATGTATTCTTAATTTTAACTTTTGCCAATTTTTATTTTAAAGAAATAAATATTTCTTTTTTACATTTTTATTTTTTATTTTTGTTTATTCATATCTGAGGATTTTTTCATTAAAAAATTGATTTTAAAATTTTCTAATTGTAGACATTCAATATCGATATTAATATCGGAATCCCGGAATTGCTAAATTTCAATATCAAAATATCGGAATTGTAAAACCTGTCCGATATTGGATCCGCTAGTTTTCGGTGATTTCGACGTACACAACGTATCATGGCTTGGGCATTCCAATCGCAATAGTTCCGAAGGCAGATATGTAGAGTTTTTTTCAAGTCGTAATAATCTGATTCAAATTATATCTGAACCCACCCAGATTCCAGATGTAAACCATCAACTCTCATCTCTTGGATCGAATCCAGATAATTATAACGGTTCAATTAGTCCTCTTTGGAAACTCCGATCATTGTCTCGTTATCCCGTCCTTCTCTCTTGATGTTGGAGCAGATTTATCTAAAGCTTCTTGAAGACTGGTATGGACCTATTCTCAAGCTGATTGGGATGGGCTCGCCAGTTGTCTTGGAAGGATGGATCTGTCTCGTTGCTTCTTGGGCATTGCGGGCAATTCACCGTAAATAATTCACCGTAATCAATTCACCGTATGGACAATTCACCGTATGGACAATTCATCGTATGAACAATTCATCGTATGAACAATTAATCCTATGGACAATTCACCGTATGGACATCCGGCCTCCCGTATTGATAAAAATAATTTTCTTTGCGATGAATTATTCATACGGTGAATTGTCCATACGGTGAAATATTTCTAAAATTTTACAGTTGTTTTTAAATTTTAGGTTAATCATTTAGCTTAGTCAGTACCACGAGGAGGTGATCTATCTACGTTACAGATCACTTTTTTTGTTCATATAGTTTTTTTTTTTTTTTTTTTTTTTTTTTTTTTTTTTTTTTGGTTTTTGTTAAATATTTTTTTTTTTTTTTTTTGTTTTTTGTTAAATATTTTTATTTTATTTTTTAATTTAAATGATCAGATTAAACAGAAAATAGGTAGTTCATACGATGAATTGTCCATACGGTGAATTGTCCATTAGGTTAATTTTTTCGGTGAATTGTCTTACGATAAATTGTTTACGGTGAATTGTCCGCAATGCAAAGAGAGGGTGTTAAGAAAGAAAACACGTAGGCTACAGTTTTGTTTAATTATTTAAATAAAGCATTAATGGCAAAGTAATTTTTCTAAGAAGATCGTACATGGAAATAAATATAATGGAAACATCAATCTTATTTATACGGTGAATTGTCCATACGGTGAATTACTCATACGGTGAATTAACCATACGGTGAATTGATCATACGGTGAATTGTCCATACGATGAATAGTTTACGGTGAATTGTCTTACGGTGAATTGTTTACGATGAATGTACAGACACCACTTCTTGGAGAGGGATGTTGACCTTTGCACGCTGTCATTACTGAAAGTAAAACTTTTCATACCCCATAAAAAGGTTGAAAATAAAACGAATTCTAAAAATCCGTGGTTCAATGACACCTGTGCTAGGGCCATAGCCGATAGGGATAATGCTTTTTGTGAATATAAACGAAAAAAATTCTTTCAGTTTACTGAAGCACTGGCGCGGGGTAAGGAACAGATGCATTAGAATTTGTTGTCAGCAGAAGGTTTTGTATACCCAGAAGTGTCAAGAAATATTAAACCTTCGTAAAAATAGCAGAAGCTTTTGTTGGAGCTTCGCTAAAAGTGTACAACAGAACTTTTGCTCGCCAACATTTTTCCTCCCCTTGTAGATAGTGACCGGATCATATCAAATTCGGTTGGGAAGGCATATTTGTTGGCAAAACTTTTTAGTCAAAACTCAACACTCGCAGCTTCAGCTCAAGATACATATGTCTTGCCACCAGTAAACTCTTCTTTTGGAAGAGTTTACTTTAGACAACGTGCTGTTTTGAAAAATCTGAATGTGAAAAAGTCAACTGGCCCCGATGGTATTCCGGCTGTGGTCCTAAAACATACTGCCTCTGTTCTAGTTAAACCTCTGCGCAACCTTTTCTATCTTTCATATTCACTTGGCATTTACCCCACCAAGTGGAAAGTTGTGAATGTTCAGCCTATTCCAAAAAAAAAACGATAAATGCGATCCCTCTAACTACAGGCCCATTCCCAGATATTTGGCACCTTTTTCCGCAACCATCTTTCCTACTTCGGAGGCAATCTTGTTTGCAGTGATTAATTTTAAAACTGACCCGAGATGACTGTCAGTAATTCTTGATCTTACTGGCGATTTATTTCCTTTCATGAGAGAAAATAACTGTTCGCACCGATAAGTACTTCCAAACATGGACATTATTTCATATGCTAATTTTCGAGTGTTTTCAAATCTGGCTGGCAAATATTTGTAAAATTCAGACACTCCAACTTCAATGAATTTTGCCTTCAAATCAGAATCACACTGGATATCGATAACCTCCATTTGCATATGATTAGGTACTAATTCTAGATATATTGAAAAAATTGAAGAAAACAAAGAAAACTTGTCTTCCAACGATTTGAAATCAGCAAATCTTGTTTCAAATTCAGTTCTTAAATTAAAATTTTTTCCGCGTATTTTGCATATGATGCAGTTTCACCTAAATTGGATTTATACATGTTGCATGTCTGAAAATGTATTAAATTTTCATTTTTCAACTGCGCTTCCCAAAGAACTAGGTTACATTTGAATGCATAAACTTGGTCAAACATATTGGTAATGATCTGATCCTTTCCTTGCAATTTCAAATTTAAATCGGATAATTGTTTCGTTATATTAACCATTAAGGATAAATCTTGCAACCACACCGTATCAGAAAACAAGGTGATATCTTGATTCTTTGATTTTAAAAACTGACATATTTCTTCTTTCAAATCCCAAAATTGTTTGAGAATCTTGGAACATGATAACCAACGTACCTCGGTATAGTATGACAAAACAGAATATTCACTTTCTAATTCAGTTAGAAACCTAGAGAACTGACGTTGATTTAAGCCTTGAGATCTTATGAAATTGATAATTTTTTTTATGGGCTTCAACACATTTTCCATTTTTATTACTTTCGTACATAATACTTCCTGATGAATAATACAATGGGTATGATGAATCTTGGAACCATCATATATTTCACTTAGTTTTTTTTTGCAGTAATGCTACAAAACCGTTGGTTTTGCCGGTCATTGAAGGAGCTGCATCTGTTGCTACAGAAATCAATTTCGACTGAGGTAAATTGTATTTTTGCAGAACTTCATAAACGCAATTAAATATATCTTCTCCTGTAGTAGTACCATGCATCGGTACTAGTTCCGTCGCACGCTCGAAAAAAACCGCCAACTGGGCAACACCCCCAATGTCTGTACTCTCGTCACAGGCAATGGAGAATGCTTCGAAACAAATTGATTTCGCTTTAATCTGATCACTTAAATTTATGGCCATATCAGTAACTCTTTCTACAACAGTATTTCGAGACAAAGAGATTGTTTGAAATGCCTTTATACTACTAAAAATAATAAAAGATTTTTATAAAAAATCAATATATTTTCTTGAACATTAACTTACCATACACAAAATAACTGCACAAAATGTTAAAAACGTAACTTAAATATAGCTTTTCTAATAATCTGACTATTTTCTTTTAGGCACACAATACTTATGGCGACACTAACTAAATGCAACAGTTATAAAAAATGATTTCACAGGAAAATTGTAGTAATAAAAAAAAATATCACGCTCTCTATGATTTTTTTGAAATAATTTTTTAATTTTTCTTTATATTACCATCAAAGAAATAGACAATGCAAAAATTCTATGGTTGCTATGAAATTTAAATTTTCGTTTTTTTTTTGTGCTGTTATATCGAGTGGGCCCCTAAAATTTACGTTGAGGGCCGCAAGTTTGACATGCTTGGTCTAACATCAGCCTTTGTCAATTGGATCAGTAACTTTTTGTCTCGTCGTTCTATTCGTGCTGTTGTGGATGGGTACCAGTCACATATTTTCAATATCAACTCCGGTGTACCTTCCTCAAGGATGTGTTCTCTCCCCAACCCTCTTTTTAATTTTCATCAATGATCCTCTGCAATCAACACTGAACCACAGCTTCGCCGGTGACAGTAACTTGGTAGCATACTACGATTTTATTAATAGGAAATCAGCATCTCCAAATGCTGTTACTTCTAAACGCTTTTTTTTGCGACCTTTCATAATGGGGTCTTCTCAGAGAATAGAGTTGAGTTCAACGCATCCAAAACTCAATGCTGCCTAATTTGTAGAAAGCTGTTAAAGGCGAAAGTATTGGAAAATCTGGCAGCCTTGACATTTACGCTCGAAAATAACTTCTGATCTAAGTTGGAAAGTCCATATTTTCGAAACTGCACAAACCGCAGCGAAATGTTTTGGTTTTCTAAAAAGATGTTCTCTCTGATCTCTTAAATATTTACAAATCCTACAAATACGACTCCTAAAACCCATGGTGCCCCTAAAACCCATCTGGAGTACCTGGACAAAGTTCAGAGAAGGGCTATTCGATTGATTGACATTTTAATCCCGTTCGCATCACCAAATCCGTACTTCTTTTAGTATAAAAGGCTAGTGATTTGGTAACTTTATTTAAAAAAGAAAAATAATAATAAATCTGTTTTGTCAGGATCACGATCAACAATAGCTTAATTTTTATTTCGTTCACAAATATGTTTTTGAATATTATTTACGTTTAAATAATAACTTTCACATTTTTACCATTAAGAAAAATCATAGCTACCCACTCAGCAAATTTTCGGACTCGGAATTTTAAGAACAGATTTCCAAGTGAAAATTCCTCTTTTAAAAATTTGGGGGCTTCTTTTTTTTAATGTTATTTAATTATTGTTATTTGCATGCAATTTGGGGTTTACTTTTAATAAAAACTTATTCCGACGGATGCTTACATTGAAGGTTTATGTGCTACAATTTTATATTAGAAAAATTAGCTTTTTACCACTAATGATGCATTCTTACAAAAGATTGATCAGTTTAATTAATTCTTTTGATTTGAAACCATAAAAGCCGTTTTTAATAAAAAAATAAAAAAATAAATTTTTTTTTTAGTTCGTCGCATGCGATTTAAATTTGTCTCATGCAGTTTTATTATTTTACGTTCCTTATATTTTGGTGCCTATGTGCTTTGGAACATTTAGCACATTGGTTAGGATGGAACTACTTAATATATCCATTACATATTAATTACATTCTGCGTTATTTCACTTTATATTGTGGAATTCACAATTATTTCAACAACTTAAATATATATTTTATGCATGTACCCTTAATATTTTCCGCGTATCCTTCAGGATACTCATACCTCACTTTGAGAAATTTTAGAGCATTTATTATTCAATTAATGAAGCATATAGGCTAGATTCGACATGCTTTCTCAGACTATCACATCAGCAGCATATTTAACCGTCCGCTTCAAGGAACCAGAATGATATTCTTCATTTTGATTTATTATCACTTTTGGCATTTGAACGTCAAAAAAACTTGGATTCATTGCTGAATATTACTTTGTTCCAATCGTTTTCGGTCCAAGATGAATGCTCTCTGGCCCAATATTTTTCTCTTCTGTGTTTATGTCAAAAGTGGTTTATTATTTGCGTAAAATTAAAATAATTGAAATTAATAATATCATATTCAAGGTTATTTATTATACTTTATAAATCTTGAATTCAACTTTTTCAGTCTTCTCCGCCATGTTGTTTTTGAGACTGCTTTGCAAATAGTCTCACACCAAACAGATTTTATTTCAGAGATTGAAGATTATCGACTGTCGCTGAAAAGAAAAAATTTTCCAAATATTTTCAATATTAAAAAAAAGAAAACAAAATTATTGAAAATTATTCAAATTATTTTTCGAAACTTGATTTTTATTTTTAAGAAAAAAAAAAATGGAGGAAAAAATGCCAGAAGTTACATTTATCCGACTAGCTGGTTTTCCCGTTTCAACATAATGTTTTATAATATATTGCACTGCACTGTACTTTTGGGCATTTCGAAATGTTTTTCTATTTGACTGTAGGTCACCAATTCCTTTTCTTAGAGCCATATAAAAAAACCTCAAGAATACTGTCCAACGTTTAACAACAAATTAAAAAAACACAAGAGCTGTCATGGGACACCCGATTGGAACGTAGTTCCTTAGCGTGCATATAAGTAATTTTCATTTTTTATCAATTCAAAATTTTATTAATTTAAAAAGAAACTTTTTTCCACTTTTCCCAGTTTTCTCTAATTTTGCATTTTTTTCATTTAAAGAAACCTTTTTTAAGGAGCAATTTTAGACTGTCGAATTTCGAAGATTTTTTTTGACATCGAAAATTCAAAAAGCTAAAACTAATACTGCCAGATGTCCTTCAAATGACATCTTTTGAAAAATTCTGCGATGCCTAAAAAAAAAGTTGTAAAAGTAGACTTGTGGAAAATAATTTTTTTCACAAACATTTACCTTAAAAAAACATACACAATTTTTATTTACATTGAAATTAGTACGAAAATCTGAATTTTATTTGAGCTATAAAATATTAATTAGTTAATAATAAAAAATTAATATTTTCGAAATATTTTATTAATATTTTATAAAATCAAATAAAATTTAAGTTTATCAATTTTCATACAACGTTCAATAAAAAACTATTATATTTGCAGCGAGAGTGACTGTTTATTTGCCGCGAAAGGGACTGTTTACATTTTATCAAATCATATGAAATGCGACGCCGTCGACTCATTATTTAAACTTTAAAAAAATTAACAGGTATCGTTAATATACTTATAAATTTTAATTTTTTGTTTTTGTTGTTTTTGCAACACAAAAAAAAAGAAATATCATAAGTCAAAATGGCAAAGTATCGAAATATGACTTGACTTGACTTGGTGCTTTTCGGCCTTTATATTGGCAAAATAACACTGACAAAATTATACAAGATTTTTATTTACATTGAAATTAGTATGAATTTAAGTTTATCAATTTTCATACAAAGTTCAATAAAAACACAAGAACTGTCGCGGGACGTGAAACATCGGAATTATTTTGTACAAATAATATTGATAGTGTGGCATCATATAATAATTAATAATATAATAAATAATCTAGTTATTTTTGTATGTTTTATGTTTCAAAATAATTTATATTAAATCAGATAGCTTTTTGCTTTAAAACGAAATTGTCGATGTTTTATAAATAATTATTAATAAAATAATTTATTTAAATATTAAAATAATTTTTATAATACATCCCACAAATTGGTGACCCCGACGCTTACTTATTACGAGCATTGTAGAACAATCTGAACGTCTCGAGATATAAAGTAACACAACACTTCGACGTGATTGGATTTAATTAACATTTTTCAACAAAAATGACGGATGATGATGTTAATGCTTCGACTACTACTTCGTGTACACCTGTTATTAATAGGTTGCAAGTTCGAGTTCCACCATTTTGGAAAGCGAATCCAGCACTTTGGTTCAAGCAGATAGAATCTCAGTTTATAAATTCAGGAATAACGAATGATCAAACTAAATATCATACTGTCGTTGGTGTTATGGAAAGTGATGTTCTTTCAAGCATTAGTGACATTATTTTGAATCCTCCTGTAACTAATTTATACTCAACTTTGAAACAGAGATTAATTGACCAATTTGCTGACTCCGAAGAAAAAAAATTAAAGAAGCTGCTTTTCGAATCTAGTTTGGGCGATCGAAAACCATCGGAGTTGCTTAAAAAAATGAAAGAACTCTCATCTGGTAAAGTTGATGAAGGTATGCTGAAATCTTTATGGCTTCAACGTCTGCCAACTCAAGTTCAAGCGATCTTATCTATGAGTGAGGGTGATTTGTCTAAGCTATCAGTTTTGGCAGACAAAATTTCTGAGGTGATTGGTTTTTCCGAAGTTTCTTTAGTTAAAAAGCAAGATGAAAAAAGTACTCCTTTTGATGATATTGTAAAGAAGTTGAATGAGATGCAGTTGCAGATTTCTGAAATACGTAATGAAAGACACTCAAGGTCAATAAGAAGAAATAATTCTCAAAAACGTTCTAAGAGTCGTTGACAAAAGGATTCAGATAATTCAGAGTTCTGTTGGTATCATCGTAGATTTGCTGATAATGCTACTAAGTGCCGTGAGCCTTGTAATTATAAACAAGTAACGGTTTCGGGAAACTAATTGGCCAGACATTTGAGGCGACAAATAGTTCTGGTCATAATAATAGTCGTCTGTACATAGAAGATAAAACTTCTGGTTTAAAGTTTCTCATTGACACTGGTGCTGACATATCGGTCATTCCTCCAAATCCTTCTCAGAGAACAACTAATGAAGATTCTTTTGCACTTTATGCAGCGAATGGTTCTAGAATTAAAACTTTTGGTCAACGTTTATTAAATTTAAGTTTTGGTCTTCGAAGAGTTTTTCGATGGCAATTTGTTATTGCTGATGTTTCTAAATCAATTATTGGTGCAGATTTTTTGGAAAATTTTGGTCTTATTGTTGATTTAAAAAATAAATGTCTTATTGATGGTGTGACTTCAATCAAATCGATTGGTGAAATCGTGAGCCATAACACTCTTTCAATTAAAACTATTGTAGGTAATTCAATTTTTCATCAACTTTTAGGAGAATTTCAAGAAATTGTTTTACCTTTATCAAAAACTAAAGCTATTAAACATCAAGTTAGACATTATATTGAGACAAAAGGTCCTCCGGTTTTTGCTAAAGCGAGGCGATTATGCACAGAGAAATTACAAGCTGCCAAACATGAATTTGAATTTATGTTGGAGAATGGTATATGTCGTCCCTCAAAGAGTTGTTGGGCTAGCCCTCTGCATATGGTTCGCAAAAGTAACGGTGATTGGCGTCCATGTGGAGATTTTCGACGATTAAATGCTGTTACAGTTCCGGATCGTTATCCAATTCCTCATATTGAAGATTTTGCTTGTTGTCTTGAAGGCAAACGAATTTTTTCAACAATTGATTTGGTTCGAGCGTATCACCAAATTCCAATGGCTGAAGACGATATTGAAAAAACAGCGATTATAACTCCTTTTGGACTTTTTGAGTTTCCACAAATGACGTTTGGTTTGTGTAATGCTGCCCAAACATTTCAAAGATTTATTAACCAAATTATTAATGGTTTAAATTTTTGTTTTGCGTATCTGGATGATATTTTAGTGGCATCGGCAAATGAAGAAGAACATCTTCAGCATTTGAGGCAATTGTTTATTCGCCTTCAAGAGAATGGAGTAAATATTAACATGGAGAAATGTGTTTTTGGTGAAGAAAAAGTTAAGTTTCTTGGTTATTTAATTTCCGGTGAAGGCACTCAACCTCTTCCAGCAAAAGTTGCAGCGATTTTGGAATACAAGAAACCTGAAACAGTTCAAGAACTTCGACGCTTTTTAGGTATGCTAAATTTTTATCGAAGATTTCTACCTAATGCGGCTAGTTATCAAAAGATTTTACATGAATGTTATAAAGGTAATAAGAAAAACGATAAATCCAGATTAATTTGGAGTGAAGAAAAAAATGAAGCTTTTAATAAATGTAAAGAAAATCTAACAAATGCTACTCTTTTAGCTCATCCTTTGAAAGATGCAAAAATAGTAGTTACTGTAGATGCTTCAGATTTTGGAATGGGAGCTGTGATTCAACAACTAAATAATAATGATTGGCAACCTCTTGCATTTTTTTCCAGAAAATTAAGTGTGGCTCAGAATAAATATAGTGCATACGATCGAGAACTTTTAGCTATTTATTCTGCAATCAAACATTTTAGATTTATGATTGAAGGTCGTCAAATTATCATTTTTACGGATCATAAACCTTTGATTTTTGCATTTAAGCAAAAGGTTGAGAAAGCAAGTCCACGTCAAATAAGACACCTTGATTTTATTGGTCAATTTTCTACCGATATACGCCATATTTCCGGTAAAGATAATATTGTAGCTGATGCATTATCTCGAATTCAAGTCATTTCTATTGATGGTTTTACTAATTTTCAACAATTAGCAAAGGAACAAGAAAATGATGAAGAATTGAAGAAGTTAATTCTTTCAAAAAATACATTTACTCTTAAATTGTTAGAAATTCCAAACTCTTCAAATTTAGTAACTTTTGAGATTTCATCTAATGTGCCAAGAGCATACATTCCTTCGTCTCTTAGAAGAGTTGTGTTTGATAATATTCATAATTTATCTCACCCAGGTGTTAAAGCGACACGAAAACTTTTAACGAGAAAATTCTTTTGGCCTAATATGAACAAAAATTGTAATGAATGGTCTAAATGTTGTTTAGTTTGCCAAAAATCGAAGATTCAGCGTCACACTTGTAGTCCTTTGGAGAGTTATCCCATACCAAGTAATCGATTTCAACATGTTAATATTGATATAATTGGACCTCTTCCAATTTCAGAAGGTTTTTCCTACGTTTTGACTTGTATTGACAGATTCAGTAGATGGCCTGAAGCTATTCCAATTCCTGATATGAAAGCTGAAACTGTTGCTCAAGCTTTTCTTTCTGGTTGGATTGCTCGATTTGGTGTTCCTGAGAAAATTACAACAGATCAAGGAAGACAATTTGAGTCTCAGTTATTTAAAGAATTATCTAAAGTTTTGGGAGTAAAATTGATTCACACGACAGCCTATCATCCACAAGCAAATGGAATCGTTGAACGATGGCATCGTGTTCTTAAGACAGCAATTAAATGTCATCAAACGGATCGGTGGGTCAAAGTTTTACCGCTTGTGTTATTAGGTCTAAGAACTTCAATTTTGGAAACTCTAGATGCTTCTACAGCTGAATTGGTTTATGGTTCAACTTTACGTTTACCAGGAGATTTTTTCAACATTATTAAAAATAATAGCAATACATCATCTTTTATTCAAGATTTACGAAATCAAATTGATAAAATTAAACCTGTCCCGACTTCAAAACACATTAGAGGGAAATTCTTTGTTCATCAAGAACTTAAGACGTGTAGTCATGTTTTTATTCGTCAAGATTTAGTGAGGAAACCTTTACAACCACCGTATGATGGACCTTTTCTAGTTTTAAAGAGAAATAAGAAATTTTATACAATAAAAATTAAAAATCAAGAAAAAGTAGTTAGTATTGATAGACTTAAGCCAGTTTTTCAAGGATTAGAAAGTAATTTTTCATCAGATAAAGAAGATAAAGAAGAAAAAATTGTTAAGAGAACAAGATTTGGTAGAATTATTAAAGAAGTAATCGAATTTTCGATATAACATTTTTTCTGAAGGGGGAGTATCTGTGGCATCATATAATAATTAATAATATAATAAATAATCTAGTTATTTTTGTATGTTTTATGTTTCAAAATAATTTATATTAAATCAGATAGCTTTTTGCTTTAAAACGAAATTGTCGATGTTTTATAAATAATTATTAATAAAATAATTTATTTAAATATTAAAATAATTTTTATAATACATCCCACAGTAGATAACTTTGATAGAATTTTTGATTTTTATTTCATGGATGTGTTCTTCTTTCTGTTTTATTTCCAATAATTATTAATGCAAACCAAAGAACACAATATTTATTAAAATAACTAAAAAATATTTAAAAACCTAGATGTTTTAATAGCACGAACGATTTCTTTAATGTATCATAAGTTTATAAGAAAATAAGTGTGGAAAGGCTATTAGTTAGTTAGTTTTTTTTTTTGAAAAAATCCAGTTTCTAAGTTAGTTCTTATTTCATTCGTACGACTGTGCCAATCAATCTGTATGTATTTTAATAAATTTGCATTGTAGCATAATAAAGTCAACCACGGTTTTGCACTAAGTGACAAGACAATAAAAAGCGAAACAAATAGTCCAATTTCAAACTTCCAAATTTGAATGATAAAAAAAATTAAAAAAAAAGCTTATTTAAAAAATAAAAAAATATTATTTTGCTTGAGTTTTGCTATTTTAAAGAAAAATTAAATATTTAACATTCAAATAAATAAAATATAGTGAAGTTAAATAATTTTAAAAAAATTCAATATTTCAAAATTCAAAAAAAGAATTTTTTTTAAACTTTTTTTTATCAGGTGTTTAGCGACACTAAGTGTTCAAATTTTCAATAAATTTTTCCACAAGAGCGTCTGATAAGGAACTACGTTCCAAAAAAAGATTTTTATTCAAAGTACCGTTGCATGGCAAATTGTAAAAGTTTTCTAAGGTAACTTGGTATTAATTTTTTGTAAAATTGAAGCGTACGAAGTTTAATGATGCGGTTCGCATATTCTTAATTAGAATAAAAAATAATTTTTTTTAAAATATTATTTAATGAATTTTAAGAATAATATATATATTTTTGTTATAAAAAAAAAAAATATTTTTTTCATTAAACTTCAGAAAAATTTTACCCGAACGTTCGTATAACTATATTTATATACTGAAAATCTCGTCTCTTCTATGTTTTCAATTAAGACTGAGTGATACTGCTTCCTTCTGCACATTAAATCGCTCTGAGAAGTACGCTATCATTGTGATTTATAAAGTTAAAAATGTTTTTTATTAATTTTTCAGGAAAACCGTATCTAAATTTATCTACAAACTTAAATCAAACAATAATTGTTAATGAAAGAAGAACCGAAGATCCATATGCAAGTCTTACAGTAGCCAATGTAACCGGCGATCCTGATCCAAGAGTAGATGTTTCCCAACAATCATATATATTGGAACCACGAATAGGTTTGATGGCAAAATTATCATAACTAAAGTATTGACTATAGTTAAAAGATTCTTACTTTTCTAGCCTTTACAAATAAATGCTAAATAATTTAAAATTAAATATCATTTGAAACATTTTTCATGATTCGCTAGCTTAAATCACTTACAAAACAATGTCCACCACTATGCAATTTATTTCAAGAAATTGTTCTTATTTTATGAAAAAATTTATCAATAAATATTTTTTAATAGAATTGTTACGATATCCAACATTAAACTGTTTATTAATAAATAATACTAGTCGAAAACTCGAAACCCGTGAGATATTTACGTTGCAATGCATTTTTCGAATTTCACAATGTTTTTTTTGATTCATTTTTTTAAAATTACATACATATGTACATAGAAATATGATCGATTGCCTGTTAATATCAGTGGCCACAAGCAATATCAACATAAATTAAAAGCCCCCTATTAAAAAAAAAAAACAATACATTGACAGCATCTCGTGGGCATAAAAATCATAACAAATGTATGAAACCCTATGAGATTTCCTATACAAAACCTAAAGATTAATCTGTAAAATGGGATTAAAAAGAAAAAAAAAAATAATTTAATTATTGAATGCAATTAATTATATTATTAATATTAATTTTTAAGAAAAAAAATCGTATATGTTTAAATGAAAATTTCCATAAATCGAGAAAATTTAATCCATAATTTTTTTTTTTGCGGTTAAAGTAAGTAAAACTTTTTTTTGTCATAATTTCTAGGATCTACGCCTAGGTTTAAAAAAGTTCAAATTAATTTAATTACAATTTGTATAGACTAAAAATGTATCTCGTCCCCATCTTTTATTAGATGTTTTGGATAAAGTTCAGCTAACGTATGTGCAATCCCGATTTTTATATAACTTGTTGGGAGAAAAAAATCCCATTTCAGAGATATGACCACGATCTGACCTTCCAAAGTTTTTATATATCAGGTAGGTACACGTATATACATACCAGATCAGGTACATTAAAAATACCTAATAACGATATGCGAATCGCGAAACATAAAATACTTAAGGGAGTTGGAAGAGGCGGCTACCGTCTTCCATTTACAATGACATTTTTTTATTTAAAAACTACATATTGTGGTTACTACAAAACAACTAGACACCTACCTACATAACATGAAAACTTTGGGCGTGCTTATCCCTGAAACGAAAGCTTAGCGGTAGAAACTTTCCGGGATATAAGAATTTGAGGACCGCCTGTACTGTCTCACTAAGTTTCGGACAAATCGAACTTGTGCACGTCAACAGCACTTACGTGGCTGTTTTTCACCTGGGTATCCATCTACTTGTGTAAATATGTTCCTACCTTCTTCCTGTATCTGAAAATATTTTTTTTTTTATTTCTTGAAAATATATTTATTTTTTTATTTCTTGAAAATATATTTATTTTTTTATTTCTTGAAAATATTTTTTTTTTCTTCAAAATAATTTTAAATCTTATTTCATTTTATGAATATATTTGGATTAAAAATTTGCATTGAAAATTATTCAATCATTATTTATTTGATAAATTTTTTTATTTCAACATTTCAATAATTTTTTAAAAATTATTTTAAATTTATTTTTATGAAAATGGGTACATTAAAACGAAATAATTTCATTTCTTTTTTGTAAAAAAAAACAATAACCACTAAAAATTCACCTGTAGGTAGTTAGGTTAGATAAAATTTTTCTATAAAGGATTCTCATTTTATTTTGGACATTTTTTTTTAATTTATCTTCATTATTATTGAATTTAAATTTATTTTTAATGTTTAAAACATAACAAAAAAAGGCAACAAAAATCACTACCGACCAACATAGCGAACAAAAATGTTAAAACTAGTGGCAATTTTTGAAGTTTATACTTCTTTAGGCGCGTTGTATGATATAATTGAGTAATTCTGTAGGGCAATGGTTCCCAACCTTTTGAAATATTTGTACCCCTTGATAATGATTTGAATCTTTACGTATCCCTAAAAAAGAGTGCATACAGGTTATAACAAACGGAATAAGAAATTTTAACGCACGTTGATACGCCTCGCTTTGTTAGCACCAAAATTGATTAGATACGCCTCGCTTTGTTAGCACCAAAATTGACCCAGCATCATTGTTTCAAAATCACTGCGAGTTTTTATGTTATTTCTTAAGTCAATGGGTTCATCTTTTGCGTTATCATTATCAGTGTCAACAATCTTGTCTAATGAAATTTTGAAGGCGTTTCTAATCCAATTATCGACATTAGAAGTCGGAGGAATGATAACATCAACATTTTTTTTGAAGATTTCGTTATGAGTTTTAATATACGTATTTAAAAATACACAATTCACAAAATTTTGGAAAAAAAATTAGATTTTGAAATTATGTGTAAGCCGTAAAAAGGATATACATATATTTTTTGAATACGAAAAGTTCCACGTACCTCTCAGAATTGATTAACGTACCCCCAAGGGGTCCATGGACCCCAGGTTGGAAATCTCTGCTGTAGGGGGTAAAAATTATTGTACTCATTCGAATTTCGAGTTTGAATACTTAAAAAAATGAGTCCACTCAATAATCATTTGTTATTTATAAAAACAAAATAATTTGGCGCGACAAATTTAATTTCAAATTATTTTTTAAAAATCTTTCGTTTACAAATTATTTAAAACTAAATTTTTTTTTTCAAATTAGGTAGTTCAATAATTATTTGTCATTTATAAAAACAAAATAATTTGGTGCGAAAAATTTAAATTCAAATTATTTTTTAAAAATCTTTCGTTACAAATTATTTAGGGAACCCCCCATTATCCAGTATTTTAAAATCCAGTTTTGAAAAAAAATCCAGTAGAGCCAAAATCCAGTAGACAAAATTTAAAATCCAGAAGACCCAGTAAGGCAAAATCCAGTGCCTATTTTTAAAAAAAATTAAACAAAATTTCATATAAATGTATTTATTTATTTATAACAGGAAAATAAATCAAAAGTATGTAATTCAAAAATGTTTAAAAAAAATAAAAATTAAAGTGAAACATTTATGGCAATCGCCTTCAGATATTCGAATTTCGTCATATTTCTTCGGTTAACAATAACGTTTGAAATATTTTTTTCTCGTTGAACATATCTTTTCTTTTTAATCAATTTCATTCTTTCCAATAACTAATTCCTTACCCAATTCTTTTATTATTTGATAAACACCAACATTGTTTTTACCCACTACAACTTTCAATCTCCGGTGCCACGCTTCTACCGAATTTTGTGTTTTAGGAAAATTTGCTTCGGACGCATCAAAAACTGTCCAAAAATTAGTTCTATATCTGGGATTCCGGATCTTTCCTGTAGATGAAATGTAAATGCTTTCAAACCATTTTGCTATTTTTTGAAAATTTTTATCGTGATAGCTTCGTTTTAATAGCTGAAAATATTCTGAAACTTCGTCAGAAGGCACAAAAGAAATGCTCTTCAGCATACGAACATGCAGACTAAAAATTTCGTCATTTCCGTATTTTGGGATCAATCTTTCTTTTTGGACTCTGCGCCAAATATTTTGGCCAAAATGAAAGAGGCAACCTTTATATTCTGTGTCCGGTAAAAACATTTTGGCCGCATTAACAATAGCGTTTTCGAAATCGGTTATTATTCGCTGAGGATTTAACGGTGTTTCATATTCAACAGCGAGTTTAAACAATTCATAAAAAAATTCTTCGTAGGCTGTTTGACTTTTCTTTGACATCAAACAAAAAATTAGTGGTACCGTTTGATTTTGAATTACACCATGAATGCTGAATAATTGATGCATAATTGAAGGTACGACATAAAAAGTACCATCCATTATCCAGCACTTTGCTTCTACAAGCAATTTCAATTATGTTTTTGTCCCGAGCACTATTATTTTATCTTGGCCATCATTAAAATCTTTGTTCGATAGTACAAAAAGTTCACCCTCCAAGTTTGTGCAATCTTCTGGAATTTCAATATTTTCCAGACAATCAGGTTCTGAAATTAATGGCTTTCTTACTCGAACAATTTTTTTAATCTGAGCCTTTTTTGACGGCAAATAAACTCGGCAGTTAGGTTTACAATCGACAACTTCTTGTTGTAAAATTTGTGATGGACGTATGTCTTGAATTTTGGCTAAATCTTTTACAAAAAAGTTTGCTTTTTTAACTTCGATTTCATGAGCTTCCGGACTATGTGTATGTTCAGTAGGGCCTTTTATAACTCTATTTTTGCTGTTGGTAACTTGAAAGTTGTTACTCTACTCTTACAGAGGTGGGATTTTCGCTTGGAGCAGCCCCAAGAAGTTTTATTTTCCGATTTTTTGTCAAATTAATAGCTGTAGCCATCAATATACAGCATTTCCTTCCCTTTATTTGATAATTTGATTGATATTTTCATAATTTTTCTTTAATTTTTTAATTTTTGTAACTTTATTTTAGAACAAATTACGTTATCATTACCTTATTTTACAGAAATAATTTACAAACTTATAAATACTATTTTGAAATTAAAAAATGTGATTTATATATTTTTGAAATGAAATGAAATTTAATAAAATTATATATTTCGAATTAGAAATTTTATCTGAGAAATATATTGAAAATTTAAATAAGAATGTTTAAATTTAAATGTACAAATTTGACGAAATATTCGTTTTCTTTTAAATATTCATTTTTTTAAAACCGTTAAAGCTTTTTGAATGTAAAAAAATCAGGTGTAATGGCAAGTTATACTTTATGATGGATGAATACTGATTTTCTATTATTATGATATTTACCTGTTGTGAATTGTATATTAAAATATAAGTATTATCCAGTAAAATCCAGTATTTTATAAAATAATAATCGGCGCGCGCCGATTATTATTTTATAAAATACTGGATTTTACTGGATTTTACTGGATTTTGGCTTTCTGGATTTTGGCTCTACTGGATTTTTGACCACTGGATTTTGGATTTTCTGGATTTTTTATTACTGGATTTTGTCTTACTGGATTTTGTCTTACTGGATTTTGTATACTGGATTTTGAAATACTGGATATCAGGGGTAACCCATTTAAAAACTAAAATTTATTTTTCAAAATAGGTAGCTCCGGTGAAATAAAGATTACTTGCCGAAAAATTTTTGGTCATGGAGCTACGGTTAGGTCGTGCCGGCTCAAAATATTCAAAAACAATTTTTTTTCAAAATAAGTATCTGCGGTGAAATATAGATAACCTGCCGTAAAATTTTTGGGCAGGGAGCTACGGTTAGGTCGTGCCGGCTCAAAATATGTTAAAAAAAAATGTTTTCCAAAATAGGTAGCTCTGGTGAAATATAGATAACCTGCCGTAAAATTTTTGGGCAGGGAGCTACGGTTAGGTCGTGCCGGCTCAAAATATGTTAAATGCGGAAATGAGTGCGGAAGTGAGGGCGGAAGTGAGGACCGAAGTTAGGGCGGAAGTAACGGCGTAAGTGAGGGCGGAAGTGAGGGCGGAAGTGAGGGAGGAAGTGATTGCGGAATTAGGAGCGCAAAATAAGGGCGGAAGTGAGGGTGTAAGTGAGGCGGAAGTGAGGGCGGAAATTAGGGCGGAAGTGATGGCGGAAGTGAGAGTAAAAGTGAGGGCGGAATTGAGGGCGGAAGTAAGGGTGGAAGTTAGGGCGGAAATGAGGGCGGAAATGAGGGCTGAAGGAATGGCTGAAGTGAGGGCTGAAGTGAGGGCTGAAGTGAGGGCGGAAGTGAGGCCGGAAGAGAGCTTGGAAGTGAGGGCGGAATTGAGGGCGGAAGTGAGGGCGGAAGTGAGGGCGGAAGTGAGGGCGGAAGTGAGGGCGAAGTGAGGGCGGAAGTGAGATCGAAGTGATGGCGGAATTGAGGGGTGAAGTGAGGGCGGAAGTGAGGGCGGAAGTGAGGGCAGAAATGAGGGCGGAAGTGAGGGCGGAAGTGTCGGCAGAAGTGAGGGCGGAAGTGAGCGCGGAATTGAAGGCGGAAGAGAGGGCGGAAATGAAGGCGGAAGAGAGGGCGGAAGTGAGGGCGGAAGTGAGGGCGGAAGTGAGGACGGAAGTGAGGGCGAAGTGAGGGCGGAAGTGAGGGCGGTAGTGAGATCGAAGTGATGGCGGAATTGAGGGGGAAGTGAGAGCGGAAGTAAGGGCGGAAGTGAGGGCAGAAGTGAGGGCGGTAGTGAGGGTGGTAGTGAGGGCGGAAGTGAGGACGGAAGTGAGGGCGAAAGTGAGGGCGGAAGTGAGAGTAAAAGTGAGGGCGGAATTAAGGGCGGAAGTAAGGGCGGAAGTGGGGGCGGTAGTGAGGGCGGTAGTGAGGGCGGAAGTGAGGACGGAAGTGAGAGTGGAAGTGAAGGCGGATGTGAGGGTGGAAGTGAGGGTGGAATTACCTGACCAAAAATTTTGGATAGGGAGCTATGGTTAGAGTCTTCCCTGCTTAATTTATGAAAAAAAAAACACAAGAAGCAGCTTTAAACAATGAAACAACAGTGGCTACAAATGATGGGCTGCTCTGTACAAAATGTAAATTAAAATAAAAATCAGTCCATCAGTCCAAAAGCAGTCCATTATTTGTAGCCATTGTTATTTCTAAGTTTAAAACTTTTAAGTATAAACTTCTTTCGGCAGTTCCTATGACTGCTTCGTGTGTTTGTTTTATTTATTATACCTACGAAAAGTTTTGTTTACATTTCAACTACACGGCTGATTATCTTAGTGTTGGTAATGCTACAAGGCATAATCGCCTAACTCGATTTTGCTACTTTTCAGGAGAGCAGTTTAAAGTTTCCAATTGGCTAAAGTTAAGTTAGGAAAAAACCTAAGTATTAAAAAAAAAAAATTATTAGAATAAAGATTTATTATGTTCAGATAAGAAATTTTTTTTTTGATTTCTGAAAATAATCAGAGTTAAGCTGTTATTCCAAAATCATAAGAGATTAAAAAGGACTTAGGCTATTATGTTTTTGGCTATAAAAAGTTTAATTGTAAAGCTAGCAACGTGAAAATTTATACTTTATTTTATTTATGTATACGTAGAATCATATGACCAAAGGTTTGGAATAATAAAATCATAACCGCCTAACTCGACTTAAGCGGTTATGATTTGTGATTAATTTAAATTCTAAATTTTTAAAAAATCATTTGATCTCATTAAAAGGAATGCATACAATTTTTTATAATAAAAAAAAATAATAAATTTACTCAAGTAATCCAAAAAACTTAATTTTTTTTTCAAATTAGTTCAATTATATATTATATTGTATTTGTAAGCAAACGAATAATATTCCTTTCAAAAATAAAACATTATTAACGGAGTTTTTGAAATACTTTATATTAATTTGATCGCAGTAATTGTCTTCAAATTTAAGAAATGAAAACTAACCCGATCGAGATGGTTTGGGCCATAAAGGAAGTATAAATAGAGGAATAAGTGCCATAGAAAAAATTCTAATAAAAATAGTGAAACAAAAAATCCATATCACAACCCCTTTAGGCTTTTTTTGGGTATTTTTTAGACTTCCACTCTCACAAAAGATTTTAAAACTTTAAAAATTGTATAGAACTGCAAGTTTTAAGAGCATTTGTGAGAGTGCAATTCTCAAAAAATACAAAAAAAAAGCTCATAATATTCACTTCCATTAATTACCCACAGCATAGTTTTAGTATAAATAGAGGAATAAGTCCCATAGAAAAAATTCTAATAAAAATAGTGAAACAAAAAATCCATATCACAACCCCTTTAGGCTTTTTTTGGGTATTTTTTAGACTTCCTTTCTCACAAAAGATTTTAAAACTTTAAAAATTGTATAGAACTGCAAGTTTTAAGAGCATTTGTGAGAGTGCAATTCTCAAAAAATACAAAAAAAAAGCTCATAATATTCACTTCCATTAATTACCCACAGCATAGTTTTCACTAGTATTTATAAACATATTTCCACATACGTTTAGCTTTGGAGTTGTAGTCGGAGTCGGAGTCGTGTATTAAAAATTTTAGCGGTTGGAGTCGGAGTCGAAATTGGAACTATTTTTTGACGACTCCACAGCCCTGGTTACTACAATATATACCTTTATCGAGCTAATTAGCTAGTTGGCTGTCCTGAAAAATTTAACATTGTTTACATTATTTACCACTACTTCGCCACTACTTCGGGAGGATACTTGCTGTTTAATAGAGTTACTACAATACATTGATCTTATTAGCTATAGTTGGGTGTCCTATAAAATTTAACATTGTTTAAATTATTTTCCACTACTTACTGATTTTTGATATGCTGTTTTTGTTTCCGCTTATAATTGTCAAAATGTTTCACAACTCAAATAATGTAAGCAGCAGTGCATTATGACATTATGGTGCCCAAGAGCAATTCAAATTTTTTCACATTAGTATGAACTTGCATGGGTAAAATTCAGAATAATATTGAAGACTTTCTTTTATTCATCTGCTTAACATTCGTTTATATGACAAAATTAAAAAAAAAAAGTTAAAAAAAGAATTAAAAAAAAAATAGTTAAAAATCTAAAAAAAATAAAATTAAGTTATAATAACACCAATAAAAGTATACTTTTTTTGTCGAAAATAGACAATAATTTATCATTAATTCTTTGAACTGTTCAACTAGTGATTAAAAGTCTAAAAAGAGCCTAGAGGCAATTGCCTAGTTCGCACTAACCACAATTATTTTTCTTGAGTAATTTATATATTTTTTTACTCGTTCTAGACTATATTGATATAATTCACGATGGAACTGAAATCAATATACGTGTACATGGTGGCTTCAAAAACAGTGGGAATTATACATTTACTGCAACAAATACTTTTTTTAATCAAAGTTTAACATTTGAGATTTTAGTGGAAGGTAATTACAGAATTTCCATAAAATTCGCGATTAACCTAATGAAAAAAAATGCATATATTACATTAAATTTATTTTTCTTTTGTTAGGCAATTATTTTGAATTTTTACAGAAACCAGAACTTGACTTTATTTTATGCATTACATTATCCCAATCCAAATCTAAAAAACAATTTATTTTCAGGAGTTGAAATGATTTCGCAAGATCATATTTATATGCAGTCTGGTGAAAATATAAACTTGACACGCAAATTTTATTCATATCCACCTATTAAAGAAATTGAATGTAAAATATCTTCTGACAGAATAGATTTTCCTGAACTGTCTTCGTCCAACTCATTAAGCTCATCTAATGATTATTTAAATGTAAATTATTCAGAGAGTATTATCCGAGAAACTCCATTCTATCAAGTTTATTCTGTCAGCTTGAAAAATAAAAAAACTCTTCAAAATTCTAGTTTTCTAATGTTCTTTTGTACTGTTAGTTCAAATAATAAAATTTTTTTTGACCGCTCTATATTGTACTTTGGTAAACTGCCTGAACCAAAAAATGTATTCTGTAATCTTGGAAAACTTCATCAATCAACATCAAGTCAACAATTAAATATTAATATTTCCGTTAATATTTACTTCACATTGACTTGCGAAGGTGTAAGAAGTTTATTTGATGAAATATATTGGTGCAAAGTTCATCGCTTTGAATATGATTGTAATCTAAATAATACAAAAGGTTAGTAATATTGAAAATGTAAAATTTGTATTCAAAAAACTTAATAACTAGCCTCAATTTAGATCATACCAAAATCTAAAAAAGAATTAAATAACTCTTATTACACATTCGAAAGATTTTCAAACCAAATATCTTGTCTTTATACTTATATTGCAACGATATTGCCTTCACTCAGTCTATACCAACACTAAGCCATAGTCAACCATGTATTTTAATAGTTTCCAAACTGTAGGGATAACACAATGAGAACGGAATACAATTTCCTACTTAGTATTTAGTTTACAAATTTTTGTTCGCGACGTTGGACGTGTGTGATTTTTATAATATTTTTTATTAGTAGATATAAAGATAAATTAATGAAAAATATATTTTTGGAACGTAGTTCCTTAACGCGGCTTATGACTAACAAGAACAGAGGTGCGAATTAATAGAAATCGTCACGTAACGAAATTTTGTAGGTATGTGTGTATATATAAAAAAATATATTGTACATATTTTAATTTTTTTTATTTTCACCTGTTGTTCCTTGAGGGCGGAAGTGAGGTTGGAATTGAGGGCGGAAGTGAGGCCAGAAGTGAGGGCGGAAGTGAGGGCGGAAGTGATGGCGGAAGTGATGGCGGAAGTGAGGGGCGGAAGTGAGGGGCGGAAGTGATGGCGGAAGTGAGATTGGAATTGAGGGCGGAAGTGAGGGCGGGAGTGAGGGCGGAAGAAAATTTGGTACAAATTTGATTAGTGATAAATCCGTTTCAGGAAAAATTCAGAGTTTTCCGATTTTTCCTAAATAATTTTCCGGAAAATTTTCAGGTAAAAAAGTTTTCTAAATTATGCAGGATAAAGTTCCCTATCAACTGGCATCAATACTTTCTCTCCGACAATAGTGAAAAAATCTTGCAGAAAAAATCGAGGAAAATTTATGTTTTCCGAAGTTTTTCCGACCAAGGAAGCGTTCGAGCGTTTTGCAACCTGAGACAAAGTTGTAGAGCGAAATGAGTTGCATAAAGTTGCTTTTGTTTAAAACTCAATGGAAAACCCGGAAAAGCGGGAAAATTTACATCGATATGATTTCATCGGAAAAATTTTCATCGATATGATTAGTGATAAATATTCAACAATCACGAAAACTTGGATGAATAATCGAAGAAAATTTGTAATAACAATTTAAGCGCGATTTACACAATGGCTAATTTGTAATCTTGTAATCTTTTTTTAGTCAAACTAGAACGAGAAAACGATAAATAAACAACAACAACACACATATGAAAGAAGTAGATAGAAATTTTATTATTTTTTCCTTTTATAAACATAAACAAATTTTATAGCAAATTTAGACAGCTTTAAATTTTCAAAACAATAAAAAAAATAATTTTTTTTTTTATCTCAAATTATTTCGAAATAGATAACAGTATAGTAATAACATTTTTTTTAATTTACTAAAATCAATTTTTTTTTTTATTTAGAAATAAATGGACAACACAATAATTATTGTCAGAAACTATAAAATTCAAATTACGCCATAAATTTCATTTAGGCGCCTTGAAAAAAAGACGTAAACTATAGTTCATCTTTTTTTTTTGGTGTCTATAAAAAAAGATTACAAAAAAAGACACAAAAAAATAAATAGATTACGCTGGTTGTACTGCTCTAGCACATTAGTTTGTGTATCTTCTGTCCTGTTTTGTTTTGAGATTTTTTTTTTTAGCCATAGTGTAATTCGAGTTTTAGTTCACGTCCATATCTGTGTGTGAAGAAAAATTTATTTTGTACTATTTCATGTGGCTTGGACTCAGTTTCGTTTAAAAAGTCGTTTTTTACTTATTTTTATTTTTAATTAAAAAAAATTTGAATAAAATAATTTTTGCTGATTAAGTATTTTTTATATTTTATAAAATTAAATAAAATTTAGAATTATTTTGATGTTCTTTCATGTCCTGAATATAAAAAAAAAATTAAAAAATAAAAAAAATTTTTGATAACAGAAGATGCTTCTTTTTGATGAGCCCCAAAAAGTTGTAAATAAAAATTTATTCTTGCAAAGATTTGCTATTAAATGTTCAGAATATTCTAAAAATTTTTGATTTGTAGACAATTTAAACTTTTATATTATACTTTTTCTTTTATAACAACACTTTAGCATTTGACAGTTTTAAAATTATAAAAATATTGGGGTTTTCTACATTTAAGTAAATGTATTGATTACGCATATCAATAAATAATATCGGAACATAAAATATCGAATAAAAAATATCGATATTTTAAGCATAAATATCGATATCCCAAAATTTTGTTCTTGTTATTAAAAAATAAATATTTAGGTACATTAATATACGTAATAGATCTATACTTCTAATGATGTATTTTTCTATACAAAAATTTCTGTAATTTTTTTAATAGAAAATTGAAAACCATATGATTTTGACGACTATTTTTTCTCATATTTGAAGGGGTTTTTAAAAAAGTTGAAAAGTTGTTCATGTTATCAATTCAATTCTTGGACGTTTTATTTATTATCAATTAAAATATAAAAACAATGTTTCTACATTTTACTAAAATATTCAAGACATAAATATATTTTTGAATAATATTAGATGCTTACCTTTCCAGAGAATGTAATCTAAGGAATATTGTTGGTTAAGAGTTTTCTCGTAGAGTTGTACAACTAAATGAAAATGGTTCAAAATGGGCTTCAAAATGGTTGCTACAACAGCATAATGATTTTTGACAACGTCGAAATCCTGGTTATTGAGTACTTTTATATTAAATATCCAAAAAAAAATTTTTGAATTAAGCAGAAAACTTTTTAATTTTTTTTGTGAATTATTTTATTTTTTCCGGAAACTAATAGAAAAAAACGAAAAATTGAAAACCATATGTTTTTAAAATTACAGAATTTGACAACCATAATTAGAAGTATAGATTTATTATGTATATTGGTAGGTACATTAAATACCTTTTGAAATTTTAAGTACATATTAATGAAATAAATTAAATAATCGAAAATTGAACTAACTTCCTCTTACGCTTGAATACATTTTGAGTTTTTAATGGTCAAATTACATAATATTTAATTAAAAAAAAAAAGGAACAATTTCCAATGTTTTATTTATTCAACGGGCCATTATTTTATATTAATTGAATTTTTAGTGTCTCATTAGCATTACAATTGTAATTATGAAATACTAATTAGTAATTTATATTTTATTTTTTAATTTAGGAATAGAAATTGTAAATAAAATTTCTAATAAAATGGATACAATTCACTCTATTATTGTCATAAAAAAAACTGAAACAACGTTTAGTGGAATTTATGTGTGTAAAACGAAATATCTTAAGAGATTTATTATTTATGGACTAGATTATGATATTCCAGTAAATATCACTGTAATACAAGGTAATTTAAAATTAGAATATGTATTAAAAACACACTTGTTAAAATTCATCTTTATTTCTTTTTTACAGACAATATTTATTTGGAAAATCAGTTATGGACAATCATTGGAGTTTTACTTTTAATTATGATGATTTTATTTCTAGGGACTTTTTATAAAATAAATAAGGTAATTTTGCATCTTGAGTATTTTATAATTCTTGGCAGGAGTATTTTATAATTCTTGGTGGAGGTTTTTTTTTTTTAAGAACAAAATTTACCGAAACAAATTTACAGTAGTCGACAATGATGTGAGAAAAATTTTATTGAATTTAAGATTATCATAAGTGCAAACTAATTTATTTCGAAACCAGTCGCCAGTTATATATTTTCGAGGCACCAAGCGTATTTTTGTCTTTACTTCGTTCTTAAATCTTAACGAAATGCAAAATACATGTGTAGTGGCAACACTACAAGTTTTACCTCCGGCCGTGTCAAGTAAACCTCAGCCAAGCTAACAACGCACAGTCAATAGCTGCGCAGTTGTTAACGAAGCTGGCAGAATGTTGACTTGACACTTTTTTTTTCTGGTTCCGATTTCATAGTGAGAAGAAGTAAAAAAAAAAAAATAATAAATTTTTTTTGTCTAGATAAAAAATTAAAATAAAGTAACAAAGTTTAAATTTTCATAAAACTAAATTTTCATAAAAATTTATTTAAAATTAAAAAACTAAATTTTATTTTTTTTTTTTTGAATAAAAATTAATTTAGAAGAATTACGAATATTCTTCATCAAAAAAAAAAAAATATAAAATTAAACTCAAATAAGATTCCGAATGGAATAAAAATTATTAAGAAAAGTACGAACCAATTTTTATAAGAAAAATTGATAAAAAAAATTAAGAAATTTAAATTAAGTAAAATTTAATGTCAATTAATTAAGAATAAATCAAAGAAAATAAAAAGTGATTAATTAGTAAAAAGAAACCGGTGGGAGTTTCATTTTTACAGCCCAACATACAACCACAAACAACACACAAAAACCCCACACATTTGTTATACAAATGTAAGCTGAAAATATTCAGTTATTTTATTGATTCAGTTTTATTGATCGAATTTAAATTTAATTAAAATAAAAACTAAATGAAAAATAAACATATTTAGGGCCGTTTGCACCGATTAAACTTAAATATTTAAGTTTTGCTTAAGTATCAAAGTAACACTTAACTACTTGCACCAAATTTAAAGTTCCACTTAAAATTGCTTAAGTTTTACTTAAATTAAGTGATAGATTTTGTGAGCTTAAAATTTTAAGTTTCAGTTAAATTCGATATTTTATTTAAAAAAAAAATTGTGAACAAATTTTTCAAATAATAAAAGAAAAATTTAGATAATAAAAGAAATAATAAAAGAAAATATAAATAAAAATTTTGTTAAAAATGGACAATTTTGAGATAATGGATGCTATTGATGATGATGTCGAAATTTTGGAAATTATTGAGCATGGTATACCTAGAAAAATTTATGATAGAAAGGAGTACTTTCATAGTTTTGACGAGTTTTCTTTCTACCAGCGCTTCCGTTTAACAAAAAAGATGATATTGAAATTGCTTCCACAAATAGAAAAACAAATAGAATTTCCTTATGATACAAATGATTGCATTGCTCCTATCAATCAACTTTTGGTAGCTTTAAGGTTTTATGCAACAGGAAACCATCTTCTAAGCATAGCCGATTTTGGTGGAATGCATACATCAACTGTATCCCGTATAGTTTTAAGGGTATCAAAAGCCATTGCTAGCCTGGCACCAATTTACATCCGTTTTCCGAATACTAGGGCAGAAATAATTAAGATTAAGAGAACATTTTTTAATGTGGCATCATTTCCATCAGTTATTGGTTCAATAGATGGCACGCACATTAAAATTCAATCTAAAGGGGGTGAAGATGCAGAAATTTATAGAAACAGAAAAGGATGGTTTTCTATCAATGTTCAAGCTATATGCAATGCCAACATGATTTTTAGCAATATTGTAGCACGTTGGCCAGGGTCCACTCATGATGCCACAATTTTTAATAATAGCAAAATAAAAAATTCATTGGATCGCAATACAATCTATAAAGATTGTTATCTTCTAGGAGATTCAGCTTATCCTCAAAGCATTAATGTCATGACTCCACTTGCTAGCCCTCGAACATCATCAGAACAATTATATAATGAATCACAAATTCGAACACGAGGACTGATTGAAAAAACTTTCGGGATTTGGAAAAGACGGTTTCCTGCAATGGCATATGGAATCCGTCTGAAGTTATCGACAACTTTGATTGTAATAGTTGCAACCAGTGTGTTGCATAATGTTATGAGGCTAAATGGTGAATTTGACGATCCACCACCAAGTTCGGATTTTTCATCTGAAGATCTGGAAAATGCAATTTCCCAAGGCCAGATACCGTGTGCCAATAGCACAAATACAAACAATTCTTCCGGAATGCGGAAGAGAAATATATTAATTCAAAATTATTTTCAAAATCTGTAAAATTTTAGGAAAATAATTAATAGTAATTTTTGAACATTCTTTTTATTTTTAAAATAAGTATTGAATTAATCGTAATAAAAATTAATAAAAATAATTGAAATAATTGAGAATAATTGAGAATTGAAAATAAAATAAACTAAAGTACTATTATTTAAAAAAATTATTAAATTCTTGAAAAGCTTGAGTATCTTGAATTGAACAATTTGAGCTTTTCAATTTTTTCAAAAATTCGGTTTTTATTTCAATGTCCAATTCAAGAGATCTCTTTCTTAGCTGGTGTTCAATCTCATTATAATCTTGTTTCTTCTCTGCATCTTTTTTAAAAGCGTCTATTTGCAACTCTGCAAGCTCTATTTTAATTTTTGATAATTGTGAATATTGTTCCGAAATATGCGACCTCGTCAGAGAAGCTGCAACAGGTCTGCGTCTTGAACTCCAGCTGCTTTTTTCAGGATTTGAATTTTCTGGATTTTCAATGATGGTTTTATTTTTTTCTTCTTTATTTACCTTATTTTCTGAAGCGGAGTTCTTCGGCTTTAATTTTTCATGCATTGGTTTGCGAAGCATTTCCGGTGTATAAGAAGTCCAATTTTCTTTGCCTTGTAGATCTTTTAGTGAATTCTGAAAAAAATATTATATATTATGTGTTAGTAATTTCGCGTTTTCTATAAATGAAAATTTATTCAGTTTCTTACCGTATCTTTAACAGATGTTCCAGCCTCTGTTAAATCTGAACAATCATTGGATCCTTCATAATAATCACTGTCAAAAAAGTTTTGAAGACCATGAATTGTTGTGGGATTCATTATGGACATCGCCAGCTCTAAATTCGGATCCTTGACTTTCGCTGGTGAGCCCCCACCGGTCTTCAAAGCAGAGTTCTTAATTCTTGTGGCTTCCTTTTTTACATTTTTCTTGTAATTTAAGTAGAATTTTTTTAACACATCTGCATTTCTGTGTATATAATTGCCCATAGAATTGAAATTAGTTTCAATCCGTTTCCATGCATTTTCTTTATCTCTCCACGTAACTGCATCGGTCCGTTTGTTCTCAACTATTAATTTTTCCTCAAAAACACATTGTAATATTAAATTTTTTTCTTCCGGTGTAAAATTAGCACTGCGAAATCTTTTTTTTAACTCGGTTTCCATTTCTATTTTTTTTTTTTTTAATTATAAAATTACAAAATTTAATTTAATTGAATTATATTTAATTTAATTTAAGTTAAACACAAACTTATTTTATTATTTTATTGAAATAATTATTTTTTTTGACAGGGAAATTAACAGGAAATTATATTAAGTAAAACTTAGTTAAGTTAATCATAATTTTTTAAAAGCAACTTACTTAAATTTAAGTTTAACTTAAATTTAAATAGAACTTAGTTAAGTTTAACTTTTAAGTTTAATCGGTGCAAACGGCCCTTAATAAAATTTAAATTCGAAATGAATCAATTATAAATAATTTTATTTGATGTCGATTTATAATTTTTTTTCATTTTCGTCCGATCGTGTTTAACCGCAGTAGAACTTATCTCAAGCATATTCAAACTAGAAAAAAGAAAAAGCTGAATTTGAAAAAGATACTGACGTACTTAATTAATTATAGGAGCATTTTTCTAACTTTACATTTGGGAAAATGTCAATTATATTTTCATTATCCAATGATTGAGTTAAATTATTTCCAGTACATAATATTCACAGAAAGAAATTTGCTCTCACTGAAAACTAAAAAATGTGTTAAATTCAACGAAAATTTCGTTGATTTTGCACATTCGAACATTTCCAAATTAAGTTCCAAATAGAGTTCCAAATAAACACCACTATTAAGAAAATTGGCTGTATGGTGAGATCAAATCCAATAAGAAAAAAAAGGTCTAAATTGTCGCTTATACTTACTTACCGTTATTTAATCAATGTATTAGTTTTATTTCTCGCAAATTTATGTTCCATTTTTCTCTATATCGTCCGTCGACTAACCTTTTCAAAGTTTTTTTCCCAAGTCCCTTGTATATTTTTTTTAAATTCCCTATATGCTTTATAAATATTTGTACATATATAATACTAGCTGTACCCGCACACACGTTGTTGTGGAACACACGTGAAATTTTTGTTGGCAGACTGATGAACAATTATAGGAGCTAGTTATTTTATAAATTTGGGAAAATATCTAAGAAGAGATTATAATTTCTACTTTTTCAACACTTAAATTATATGAAATTGAATGATATCCTTCCCTTAAACAGGTTTCCAAACCAAACCAAATTTGTGTTTTTATCTATTTCCTCTTTTCATGAATAAAATTTGAATGAAATTGGAAGAACTTTTGCTGTCCTCCCCGGGAGGGATTTATGGATAAGGTGCCATTCAAATTTGAAGAAAGACTATAACGACCCCGAGACAAATAGTCGGTGTAAATTTCGAATCGATCGGTTGAGTAGTTTAGTTTAAATATTTAATATTTGATTTCTATATATTCGAAGAAGCCCTCTAAAAAGAGGGGGCCAAATTTTTTGTTACGAAATTCGTGTGTTTAATCATTTTGATGTACCAAATTTAAATGAAATCGGAAAAAATTTTGAAGTCCTCCCCTAGGGTATGAGGTCAACAAATTTTTTGTTACGAAATTGTGTGTAATAATTTCCTCTTCTTACGTACCAAATTTGAATGAAATCGGACGAACTTTTCAAGTCCGCCCTCGGGGAGGTCCCTAGATAGGAGATCAACAAATTTTTTGTTACGAAATTTGTGTGTAATCAGTTCCTCTTTTGACATAACAAATTTGAATGAAATTGGACGAACTTTTAAAGTCCGCTCCGAGGGGAGGTCAACAAATTGTTTGTTACGAAATTGTGTGTAATAATTTCCTCTTCTTACGTATCAAATTTGAATGAAATCGGACGAACTTTTGAAGTCCGCCACCGAGGAGGTCCCTAGAGAGGAGGTCAACAAATTTTTTGTTACGAAATTTGTGTGTAATCAGTTCCTCTTTTTACATACCAAATTTGAATCAAATCGGACGAACTTTTGAAGTCCGCCCAGGGAAGGTCTCTGAGTAGGAGGTCCCTGGGTAGAAGATCAACAAATTTTTTGGTACGAAATTTGTGTGTAATCAGTTCTTCTTTTTACATACCAAATATAAATGAAATCGGACCCAATTTAAAGTCCGCCCCGGGGGAGGTCCCTGGGTGGGACGCCAATCAAATTTTAAAATAGCCTATAATGGCCCCCGACCTGACACAAAGACATGGTGTAAGTTTCAAAACGATCGGTTGACCGGTTTAGGAGCCTATTCGTTACATACAAACAGAGAAACAGACAAACTTACAACTTTTGCTTTATATATAGACAAGTTTCACATAGGATTTTAGTAAATTCATGGAGAGGTCATCAAATGTTTTTTTCTTTCAACCCAATCGAAAGTAGCTTAAAAACTATGGGTACGGTAAATTTTTTGTTGCACGAAATTCGGTCTGGATCCGGAGCTAGAGCCACTTAAAGTACCAAAAACAGTAATTTTTTGCTCCCATTTCCCACCTTAATACAGATCTTATTTCACCGGTCTTGGTTTTAAATAAAAGGTCTCGAAAAATTTGAAGAGGTCTTTTGAGGAATTTACAAACAAATGACTTTAAATGATTAAAAACAGATTTTGAAATATTGATAAAAATTAAATTTTAAAAAAGAAATAATAATATTAAAAACAGCTGATTTTTTTCCAGAGTGGTCGCAAAATACGAGTTTACCTTTGATATTATTATTTCTTTTTTAAAATTAAATTTTTTTAGCTTTTTTTTGTTTTTATATTGTTTTTTTTTTATTTGAACGGTCTACGATCTAAGTTCTATCACAACGAGACGTTGCTTAACCCCTTTTTTCAATGTTATGTAGTCTTCCACTGAGCTATGTCAGTAATATACAACAATGTATTAAATAGAAAATTTGTTTAAGTAATTTATACAACCACTTGTATAAATTTTTAGATGATTTGTCGAAGTTTTCAAACAAAATTTATACATTGTTTTGATAATTTATACAAGTATTTGGATAATTTAACAAATGCTCCGCTTGTATAAATCAACTATTTTTTTAGATGATTTGTCGAAGTTTTCATACAACCTTTATACATTGTTTTAGTAATTTTAGTAATTTTAGTAATTTTAGTAATTGTTTTAGCATTTGGATAATTTAACAAATGCTCCGGTTGTGTAAATCAACTTTTTTTTTTAGATGATTTGTCGAAGTTTTCATTTTAAAACAATGTATAATATTACCAATAACTTGTATAAAAAAACTATGATTTTGGAATTTAGTACAATTTTGTTTACCCAAGTCAACTTGTATAATATTACTATGGTTTTTTTTCTCAGTGCCAACAACTATATGTATTTTATTTTCACCAGCTCCAACCCTTGCGTCTTCGTTACTTTGTTGTTCCTAAATCATTTAATGAACTGTAAATAGAATATCCTAGTCCACTTTGTTTAACTGTTAGCCATTTATATGTTTCTAACTTTTCATATCATTGTGTTTCTTTCCAGAAATCTAGGATATTCAAAGTGTTGGACTCCTGTAATGTCCTATCTTTAATTAATGTGCTAAGTACATAATACCTACGCCTTTTTATCTACCTGTTGTTCTTCAATTTTTTCAATTAATTTTAAAATTTGGAAGTTAACTAAAGATATAAATATACATATGTACATATGTATACTCAAAATTAAATCGCAGATATTTACGAAAAACTGCGAAAATTGTTAGAAAAGAAATACAAGGCGTCCTTAGTAACGACAATTTCGGGGGATGGGAAAAAGGCACTTTTTTTTGTGAAAAATGAAATTAGACCGCAACAAAAATCCTCGCGGCCTTATTTCATTTTGAAAAATGAAATAACACCGCAACAAAAATACTCGCGGTCTTATTTCATTTTGAAAAATGTAATAAGACCGCGATATAAAACAATTTATCGGAGGGCTAATTTCATTTCATGTTTCAAAATGAAATCAGACCTCGATAAAAAAAATTATGTGAGGTAAGCACACAGGGGTGGGGCAGCAGGGCACCGGTCGGGCCCTACTGAGCGCTGCCCTTCTACCCGCCGCCCCGCTACCCGACGCTCGAACCGCATTCCATCCCGCCTCACTTCGAGCACTGGGTATAGATAAAAAATATGTGTGAGCCTCATCCTCATAAGCTCACGAAAGAAGTTTAACTTCTTTATTTACTTGCAAATATTTATTTGGCTACGGACTCTGACTGATTTACTTTTGTAAGTGGAAGAGGGGGCTAAATTTTTTCTTACGAAATTTGTGTGTAATCATTTATTCTTTTTTACGTACCAAATTTGAATGAAATCGGACGAACTTTAGAAGTCGCTGGGTAGGATCAATCAATATTTTGTTACAAAATTTATGTGTTTAATCGTTTCCTCTTTTTATTTACCAAATTTGAATAAAATCACACGAACTTTAGAAGTCCGCCCTAGGGAATGCAAAACCGGTTTTTTGGATCCCGGAAATCCGGAAATGCGCCTGTTTTCGAATTTCAAAAAATTCGGAATTCAAAATGCTAAATTCCGAATTTTTCGAATTTGGCGGGAATTTTGACCAATTGTTTATTTTTTTATATTATTTAGGCATAAAGCATTAAAATTCACAAAAATTGAAATCTAAGTAGCTATCGCAAGTCTGCAAATACGTAAAACTTTTTTTCACATTAATCAACATTAACAAAATAAGTTGGAGTTCAGTGATTTATTTGGAATTCGAAGTGAAATTAAATTTTGCGATCAAGGGGGGCCCCCCGAGGAACACTTTTGGAAAATCTCTAATATAACTTATTAACAATGCTGCAGGAACATTTTCAATAAAAATTCGATTAAAACTCAATGTTAAAACATTAGATACTTTGTGTTTCAAATTTTTATTTTTCCATTCAGTTTATTCACTTTCGGTTTATTGAAAAGTATAAAATTTTATTTTAATAAAAAATATTTCATAATTTAATTTGTTATAATGTTTTGAACTAAATAAACTAATATTTATGTTAAAGAATAATTTAATTTAATTTTTTAATATATTTTAATTTTTATATGAAATTCCGGAATAAACCGAAATCCGGATTTCATTTCAAGACAATTCCAAAAATCCGGAATTAAATTTTAATTAAAAAAATGCATTCCCTAGTCCGCCCCCCGTGGTGGTCGCTGGGTAGGATCAATCAATTTTTTGTTACGAAATTTACGTGTTTAATCGTTTCCTCTTTTTATTTACCAAATTTGAATGAAATTCTTTGGTACGAAATTTATTATTTCGTGAATAAACTGAATGGAAAAATAAAAATTTGAAACACAAAGTATCCAATGTTTTAACATTGAGTTTTAATCGAATTTTTATTGAAAATGTTCCTGCAGCATTGTTAATAAGTTATATTAGAGATTTTCCAAATTTTCCTCTTTTTACGTACCAAATTTGAATGAAATCGGAAATAAATTTTTTGTTACGAAATTTGGGTGTAATCAGTTCCTCTCTTTACATACCAAATTTGAATGAAATCGGACGAACTTTTGAAGTGGGCCCTCAGGGGAGGTCGCTAGGTAGGAGGCCAATCAAATTTGAAAATAGCCTATAACGACCCTCGATCTGAGACAAAGAAATAGTGTAAGTTTGAAAACGATCAGCTGAGCGGTTTAGGTACCTATTCGGAATAGACAAACAGACAAACAGCGTTTCTGTTTCATATGATAGAATTTCACTAATTCGAAAAGGAAATAAACTAAATAAATATTAACAACAAAATCAGTTGATCTTTAATTCTGTTATTGTACATTTTTTTAATTCTATCTATATGGTTTTTTTTTTTGTTTTTTGTTTCCACCAATATCAGATTCCGTTGAGAAGGCTAATCTGTTTGCTTAACTCTTTAGTCAAAACTCAACACTTGCAGCTTCAGCTCAAGATCCACCTATCTTGCCTCCAGTAAACTCTTCTTTCTGCTGTTTTAATAACTCTAAAAAATCTGAATGTGAAAAAGTCAACTGGCCCTGATGGTATTACGGCTGTGGTCCTAAAACATACCAAGTGGAAAGTTGTGGATGTTCAGCCTATTCCGAATAAATGCGATCCCTCTAACTACAGGCCCATTGCGCTCACTTCTCCGGTGAGGCTTGTGTTGTTGCTTTCGATATAGCTAAGGCTTTTGATCGAGTCTGGCACCCGGCTTTGATTTCTAAAGTTAAATCAATGGGTCTAGGATCAGCCTTTGTCAATTGGATCAGCAACTTTTTGTCTGGTCGTTCTATTCGTGCTGTTGTGGATGGGTACCAGTCACATATTTTTAATATCAACTCCGGTGTACCCCAAGAGTGTGTTCTCTCCCCAATCCTCTTTCTAATTTTCATCGACAATCTTCTGAAATTAACACTCAACCCCATTCATAGCTTCGCCGATGACAGTAACTTGGTAGCATGCTACGATTTTATTAACAGGAAATCAGCATCTTCAAATGCTGTTACTACTAAACGCAATTTTTTGCAAAGTAGCATAAATCACGACCTTTCCAAAATTTCACAATGGGGTCTTCTCAACAGAGTTGAGTTCAACGCATCCAAAACTCAATGCTGCCTAATTTCTAGAAAGCTGTCATATTTTGATCCCCAATTTTCTTTTCAAGGTGAAAGTATTGCCAAATCTGGAAGCCTTGATAATTTAGGTTCGAAAATAACGAGATATTTAAGCTGGAAAATTCATATTTTTGAAACGGCAAAAAACGCAGCTAAATGTTTTTCCTTTTCCCCCTCTGATCTCTTAAACATTTATAAATCCTACATACACCTAAAATTATAATACAATTCGCATATATGGGCTGGTGCTCCCAAAAACCATCTCAAATACCTGGACAAAGTTCAGAGGAGGGCTATTAGATTGATAAACAATCACCAAACCACCAGCTCATTAACTTCACTCAACCACCGTCGTAATGTAGGTCCACTTTCCATTTTTTATAAATACTTTGTTGGAATGGATACGTTTTCCCTGGAAGTAAAGGCCCTACTTCCTCAACTTCAAGTATTTTCACGCCAAACCCGTACTGCTTCAACGTCACAACCATTCTTCGTCAAAATTCCCAGATGTGATATAACTAGCTTCGGAGATTCGTTTTCAATTCGCACCTCGAGAATGTGGAATGCTCTCCCATCTAAACTGTTCCCGACAGCTGGCGAACACTTGATTTACGACTTGCGCCGCTTTAAGAAGAGTGTAAATGATTACCTACTAACTTTCCCACTTTTTAATCCCGTCTAAACTTTCTGTCCTCATTACCAAATCCATACTTCTTATAGTATAAAAGGTACCCCACCTAGTGATTTGTTAACTTTAATAAAAAAAACTACGCTTTAGACCTCTAACGAAAACGAAAAAACCATTTTTCGCTAATAACTTTTTTATCATAAATAATTTAACAGATAATGTCACGTGAAGATAGTTACTTGAAGTTAAAGTTTGGAGTAAATGAAACTGAGAAAAGTTTGTTATTTGTTAGAAAAGCGAAGCAGGTCGGAAAAGCGTAGCAGGTCAAAAAGAAATGTTAACGAGAAGCATGATGCAACTCTTCGTTAATAATGAAAGAGTTACCAGAATTTGGAGAGTCCCATGAGGAACTTCATCAAAGTCAAACAAATTTATAAAATATGCTGAAACTCTAGTTGCAACGAAGTGGATACAGAAGCAAAGCAACCTCGCAAATCAAAATAAAGCATTTTTAAATGAGCACTGAGAATCATTGCACAAAGCCATTGCAATGATCAGTGATCAGAACTTATCCAATATAAGGCCAATGTAATTCATGTGAAATGCACGATTACAAGTTCACGCAAACCCACCTAATTAGGTTGTTGTGACAAGCAATGTATTTACCGAAATCACATTTAAAAGGCATGATTTTAAAATTAAAAATCCAAAAAACAGCAAAGGTTAATATAAAAAACAAACACCAAAAATAAAAGTTTACTTCTACCACATATATAATCTCCAAACCAAATGCAATGAAAATAAAACAATTTTTTTGTGATAAATAAAAATTAACTTTTTTTGATAAAAATAATTTATATTAAACAATAACTGAACAAAGTGAAGGTAGAAAGTTAAAAAGGAACGAAATCATATCCCTCTTTTATTATAAAATATTGAGATTTTACGTTAGACTTTTGCGATGTAATTTTGAAAATCAACATCATTTTCAAAAGTTTAGAAAGAAATTTTTGCGATTTTCTTTCATTGTGGCGCGGTGACAAAATTCTATTAGTTCTAAAATTATGATCGATTAATGTTTTTGCCTCATTATTAGTAGATTTCTATTCTGCGTTGAAAAAAGTTGTAAACGTGGATTTTTTTCTCAAAATATAAAACTAAGAAAAAAATTTTGGGGAAAATATATGAAAAGAAATGTACATATTTGTATAATTTTAATTGAGGGACAACCAAAAAATATTTGAATTTATGTCGCTACTCCTGATCAATATTTTCTTTCCAGTTTGGTTGGTTTGTTGAAGTGATTTACGTTTACTATTTTTGAATTCCCAACGTGACTAACCTCATAATGTTAAAATATGTTACACCAATATACGGAATAGATCTATACTTCTAATGATGTATTTTTTCTATATAAAAAATTTCTGTAATTTTTTGAATAGAAAATTGAAAAACATATGATTTTGACTACTATTATTTCTTATAATTCAGGGGGTTTTTAGAAAAATTTCCTTGCTTCGAATAATAATAAAAGAAAACATTTTTAGTTCATATTCAAATAGAGAAAAAAATGAAATATAATTGAAATAAAAGGAGATGTTAAATATAGGAAAAAAACTACGGGTTAATATTGACTCCTCTAAATGGAAAAATATAGAATTTAACGAAACTTAACATATTTTGTTCAAAAAACACGAGAATAATAACACTTCAACTACGGATCACTTAAATATATTTATTTATTACAGCCTTTGTTATAATTTTGAAAAATTATTAATATCAGATATTATTCTTTTAGTTCTTTAGTGATGGCTATGTCGCATAGCAATAATAAAACTATTAAAATTAAAAAAGTAAATATGTTTTGAATCCTAATGGATTTAATAATAATTACAATGTTATTATAATAATCTCACAGTCCAGAAAATAAAATTAACTTATTATAGTATTGACGCGTATTTTTTTTTTGGTAAATTGATTGTTAAAGTTTTTGCAAAATGAAATAATTTAATAAACTTAATTAAATTATAAAAATGTCGTTATTGAAAGTGTGGTTAGACATTGTTGTATTTGAAAAAATTGAAGAGCTTATAGTTCTTAGACCTTAGTATCAAATTTTCTAATTTTTTATAAAAGTTTGATTCGTTTAAGTTAAAAACAGCGAAATATTGTTCACATGTTTGACATATTTTTACTACATCTGAATGTGGCTGCTTTAAACCACCCCAGTTTTTCAATAATATAAGCCTGGAATGTTGTACATCGCTATCGTTTACAGCAGAAATGCAATCAGTGCACCAGATCTTTTTCATGACAACGCTTTCTAGCGTTGTAGAACTAAATGAAAATATTTTCTTAAAACAAGCATCCTCAAAATGGTTGCTACATACAACATAATTATTATTCACAATGTCGAAATCCCGGTTATTTAGAATTTTCCATATCCATATCCAATGTTTTTTTAGGACCACATTCATCGGAAACCTTTAATTTAAAGGTTATGAATAAATGTTGTAATGAATACAGATTAAAAATTTACAATTTACCTATGAAAAGATAATTTGCATCCTTTTTGTAAACGGATTTGCACCCTTCAATACAACATTTCATTTTTATAGAATTTTTGTTCATAGAATTTTATTTTTAATGTTCTTAAAAATTTTTTTTTTTTTTGAATAAAACAGAAATCAACGGAAACTAATACAAAAAAAGCAAAAAATTGAAAAACATATGTTTTTGAAAATTACAGAATTTGACAACAATAATTAGAAGTATAGATTTATTATGTATATTTTCTTTGTTTTTCATTTCCTCAAGTTTCTAAAATTTTTCATTGATAAGTCTACCTAATTGTGTGCAACACGAATTTTAAAAATTTTGACGATCATATCGCGGTCAAATTGAATTTTCTAACTCAAAAATATTGTTTTCTCGATCCGATCCAAGGTTTAATTAAATTTAACCTATCAAAATAAGTAACAAAAATTTATTTCTGTATTCAAACGCTTTTGTTTCGTTGAAGTTGAAGAAGTTTGGATTTTAAGGGGCGTTGTTAAACTATTGTTAGAGACCTATCATTGTAATAGAACTCACATGGTTATGGAAGGATGTGTCTTTAGTGCTATCCAGGCTTCCTCATGATAACATCTGTTTCCCATCTTCTTTCTTCTATTCCTTCCTGCTAACTGAAATCAATTTTCCGTTATTCACTGATGACCTTAAGATATTCAGTACAATCAAGGAATGATTCTGAATGGTTGTAAGTGTAATATAACTATAGTTTCTCATAAAGGCTTTCTATTCTATTGATAGCGGAGTGAATTAGTTGATAATCTCTTTGATAATAAATTAACATTTAAGCAGCATATTAATGCAGAGACGTTCAAAAGAATTTGGTGATCCATTTTAGGGATTGCACATTCGAAATTCGAGAATTCCGGAATTCGTTTTCATAATATAGTTTCGAATTCCGAAAATTTCCCAGCGAATTCCGAAATTAAAATTTATTTTTTCGTGCTCTCTCCAACTTTTAAATAATGTTTTAGTTTCTGTACATATTAATATTCTAATTCTATAAAAATTAAATCTGAAATGAAATTCTTTGAAGAGAACGGCTTTCTTGGCAAAATATTAGAGTCCGCCTACTCATTTTTGATTTTGATTCCGCCATCGAGCAGGGAGTCTGAGCGAGCTTTCTCAATTGCAGGTAACTTTTGTACAAAAGTTCGTTCGAGACTCGGAGACGCAGCTTTAAATGACCTCTGCTTCCTCGAAGCATATTTTAGGCAAATAAAACAATAATTTTATATTGTTTATTGTTAAATGATATGCCAAATTAGAATGTTTCTGTACAATAATTTTATGTTTATATTTCGTTTTAAATAATATAGTTTTTTAACTATTATTGTTATTTAATAATTGAATTTGGCATAATTTTAAAGTATGTTTCCTTTTTATGTTTAAAAAAAGTATTTTTTAGTCAATAAATAACAATGAATTATCTCAAATAAGTTATTTTTATTATTTGTATAGACATAAAAAAAATTAATAATATTTCGGAATTCGACCGAACTCCGAAAATATTTAATTTCGAATTCCGAATTCCGATTTTTATATTATCGTCAAAATTTGCAATCCCTAATCCATTTGTCACTAACAGTGGCGTAGCGAGCTTAACTACTATATGTATAAAGCAAATTTATCAATAATATCATCAAAGTTGATCATTTCAAATTTTTCTTTTTCCACACTTAAAAATGCTTCCTTTTTATTTACGATTTAACATTGATTATATTACACTGGCACTAAATTTAAAATATATTATCCAGAAATCAATTATAATAAAAATAAAAATTATGCACCAATTTGAGTGACGCCTGGGGCATGATGCCCCCCCCCCCCCTTCTCACTTCGCAACTGGTCACTATATCTATTATACTACTCACTGGTTAGCTCATCATTGGAGTATTTTAATGTGATATAGTCTCCGCTCTATCAGTATGATTTTGTTAGAATTTAATGGGTTCCGTTTAACAACGTTTGTTGTTTGCGGTAAGACATAGCTTTCCTTGCAAAGATTCTCTTGTGTTGCCATCGTAGAAGAATAATTTTAATATGCTGAGTTTAATTTTTTTGCAGGAGAGAAGAGATAGTTATTATTGAACATAAAATCTGAATCTTTGTATAATAAAATCCTAATTAATATCAACTCCATACCCTGATATATACCACATTTCTGAAAGAATCCATGTATTTTTCCAATAGAATTACGCAACTAACGAGCCGTTTAATAGATACAAATTCCCTTTAACAAATTCCCTTTTTTGATTGATAACTCAATTTCTCTCAGGGTTAAATAATAAATTTTTTAATTAGCGAATTTTTAGATCCCCAGTATAGTTTAAGTATTTTTAATTTTTTTTTGTTTTTATATTTGTTTTACTTGTAAGTAGTTTGATGTTTGGGAATTGTTAGTGGGTAGGATCTATGTTGTACATAATGTTGTCTTATTCACGCTTAGTACTAAAAAAGCTGAAGATAATTCGTTCAAAACACACAATTTAATTCTATTAGAAAAAAAATAATAACAACAGAAATTTAATTTTTTTTTTATTTTTATTTTTTTTTTTTCAGATGAAAAATCAATTAAAACTGCTTGGATTTAGTAATTTTATAAAAGGAAACGTTGAATTAATGAATCCAGAATTATCTCTCGATGAACAAGCAAACTTACTACCGTATGATAAATCTTACGAAACGAATACAAAAAGAGTAATTATTGGTAAGTTTGCAAATCAAGTCACGCATTATGAAAAATTATCTTTTATTATATGTGTTCCTTAAAAATAATTAAAAAGACTAAAATAAAAATACTAGTAATTGATCAACTTACAAAAAGTATTTTTTGTTTTACATTAGGCCGAGGACACCAAAATCTAATAACGCATCACTGGCTCGGGGCCGAAATTGTTATTCGTTATCCAACCGACATGTTGTAATGATATTATCATAATCAAATAACTAGCTTTGTCAATTCCCTCCTCGGGCTGAAATTTTGTTCAATACAAGCAAAAAAAGTTTTAGAACCAGTAAAAAAAAAATTCTACTTTTCCAAATACATAAATAGGATATTTATGGATACTTCCGACAGGAGGGTGTCAGATATGGGGATGACGGTAGTTTAGGACACGTGAATTTAGACTATTTATGTCGTTATAGCCGCAAATGCCATCTAGTGGCCGAAAAATGCTACTTAACTTTTTTTTTAACTCTGTTGTTTGCAATTTGGTCGATAACCGTAAATCTAAATCCTTGGTACTTTTTATAAAATGTAAAAAAAGAAGAAAAATCTTTGAGTACTTCGAAGTATAATCGCTTTTATATCCTTTTTTGCACCTTTTTACCTTATATTTATAAAGCGGTAAACTTTTTAAATAAGTTGTTGGAAGATCTTTCGGGAAAAGTACGAATAAAAACATATTCGAAGAACAACGAGTTTTTCGCAATTTACCCTATGGTTACGCTAATTGAGGCCTTTCATGTGTCCCTCGGGGCTGTAGTGACAAAAACCTCTTTTGTCGAAATTTACCCTATGGCTACCTTTTATAACCTTTTTTTTAGCAACTTAGCAACTTAACCTATGACTACGCTAGCTGAGGCATTCTCACAACTATAAAATTGGGTTTTGGATAGATTTCTTTTACCGTTACATAAATATAGGGTAAAAGGTTGCTAAAGATCACATTATCATAATCAAATTGATTGAATTAAAACTACAACTAAATTTCGTTAACATCCATAATGTAGAACTTTCGGTACAAGATATTGGCTAGCTATATTATGAATCATATGTAAAAAGATATTATTATAAATGTCCCGTCACCAACGATATAAGTGACATGTATTCGCTCGACCAAATACACCCCTTCCTTTAAATTACAATAATTGAAAGTCGTATTTATTTCATTATTAACATGATTAACATATACATAGGTAAGCTACTCGGACAAGGTGCTTTCGGCTCAGTTTATCAAGGAGTTCTGACACAGAAATCATCAAAACTAAATTGTGCTGGAAATCAAGAAGAAAGAAATAAAATTGTTGCTATAAAAATGTTAAAAGATGGAAGTGACATTCTAACTTTAAGAGCTTTGGCTGATGAACTTAAAATACTTCAACATATTGGAAAGCAACCAAATATTATATTGTTACTTGGAGCTGTTACAAAATCATTGCACAAAAGTGAGTCAGAAAAAAAATGTTATAGCTGTTAATCGTTATTTTAAAAATGCCTTATACAATACTTTGCTAATTACAGTTACGATAAAATCTGTACGAAAGAAACAGATGTTCTCAGTTTAGTTAATTCATTAATTTTATTGCAAGTAAGGCAAATCGCAAAAAATTATGTGTCGTTGGTGATCTTATAAAAAAAAAAATATTTAAGCGTTTTGAATTAATTTCATGATTTTTTTTTGCCTCTGCGACCAGAAAAATTTATTCGTTCAAAAATGAAGTAACTGGAAAAATTGGTTTTGTCGTTACAGCACTTGATTATGAAGAATTTTTATACATATTAGTAAATTATTTAGGTTTTAAGCAGAGCTCGAGTGGCATAACCAGCGTAAAAAGGCAATCTGGTCGACTGATCAACAAGAAGCGGTCTTTTTCCTTACAAGATTTGTTATTCATATTTGAATTGGTGCATTTTGATGGATTTTGAAACATATAATTTCTTAAATAAATAATAACCATAAACAGCGGCTTTTCGGCTCAATTTCTGTTGGATTTGGACGTTTGAGGACCGTTTATCTCCTCACCAAGCAAATCGTAGTAAAACAAATGCATGAAACCTTTGACAGGTCAAAGCTTTGAAACTTCGGCATTTCGATTCTAATCCTTTTTAATTTGGCTCCTATGCCTTCACCAAGTCTTAACCGAATCACTTTTACTCATAAACTGTATTTTAGCCTTATTATTTTAAAACAAATTAAAATTGTTAATTGATTTTAAATAAAATATGAATACGTTTATAAATAAAAATTATAAAAAAATTATAAAAAAAAAAAATTAAATTTATTTAATAACATTTTATAAATACTTAATTTTTTTTCCTAAAACGACAACAATAACTTTATATTCGCTTTTGTTTTTCGCAACTTAACCACGTTGAGTATAACAAGTACAATCTTTCTATTTTATGATAAGGCGCAAAATCACCAAGGTGGTAAATTCCAGTTGGAATCGATTAAATCATAGAATATAATAGTTTTTTATATATAATGCGTCATAAGTAATCCAAACCAACTTGCTTAATCGCCACATCAAAATATTTTTTTTTAATTTATTGATTAAATATATTTTTTTTCACAAATTACCCTCAAAACGTCATTCCGGGAACGTGTCCCAAGTCAACATTCACTGACAACATCAATTAAAATACGTATTAAAAAATAATTTTAATGCTCTGAAAGTACTTTTTAACTCAGTTAATATTATAATGAAATGATATTCATAAGTCTTTTAGTATTTACAATATTATATTTTCCAAAAATTTAACTCAAAGTCTGGCGCAAGTTTTCGCGTCATTCCGGGAACGCCTTCATTTTTTTAAAATATCTTATTTCAGAAAAGTGCTAAAGATAGCGCCACTCGGTAATTCTTTAGAGCACCTAAGGGGAAATAAATGCCTGATTTGTTTTTTATTAAAATGTGAGAACTGTAAGAGGTAAGTGCGTTTTTGTATCGAATTTTTGTAGCGTGCCATAATTCACCGTCATTCCGGGAACGCCAATAATTCTAAGAAAAAAAAAAGTAAATGACTTTAAATATATTAATTCTCAAACATTATTAGGACCTTTTGCAATATTAATCTTAATAACGGATGTTTTTGAGGTTATTCTATGTTTTTTATGCAATTCTATACGAAAACGTCATTCCGGGAACGCGTCATGTCCGGGAACGCTTATATATAAATATTGTTTAATTCATGTAATAATCCATTTTCAGCTCTGCCTGCTCAGATATTACTTAAAGATAATACAATTAATAAATAGGACTAGTTTTGGAAGTGAAAATAAAAATTTTTTTTTAGAAATTTTTTGTAGAATTTCAGACCCGGAATTTACCACCTTGGTGATTTTGCGCTATAAGACAATAAACACGTCAAGCCGACACTATCTCTAGCATGATTGTTTGTCTTTTCTATTAAGGCAAATCCAAACGAAGACAGTTTTTTACTCTTAGACGAAGCAACCTACGTTTCTCTGCTTTCTGTTTTGAAATTCGTTCTGAATTAGGCATTGGTGATTATTTTAGAAAATATTACACACTATTTTTATTTATTTACGAAATTTTCTAACATAAACATGCCACTACCGGTCAAATGCGACATGTCAAATAAAATATTGTAACGAAAATAAAACCATCAAAATTTGTTCTAAATAAGAAAAATATGTTTGCGGAAAATGTACAATGGAAACACTCCGTTTATGTAAAAAATGCGATGAGCAATTCTTATTATTTGTGTTTGTAATACCACTGACTTTTTTTTAAAAAAAAAAATTAAAATTTTATAATATGAAAAATATAAATAATCTTAAAAACAGAAATATATTGTACGCACCTTGAAAAAAAAAGGTCTGGCAACACTGGTGACAACACGTAAACAAAATTAAAATGTTTCTCCTTTAAAAAAAAAGGAAAAAAAAAATAAGAAAAAATTATTAAATTGAATTAAATTCAAGAAAATAGAACAAAAATAGAAATAAATAAATTTTGTTTAATTTTATTTATAATTTAAAGTTCTCGAGTGCAATTTTTTTTTATGTGACAGAATGAGTTTTTAAGTTCATTGTAGTCACGTGGGGCTGTACCTGTCTGTCAACTGTGCCTGATTGAATTTGCAATATTTTCCCTCCAATTTACTAATTTATTTCCAATAATGCCACCTAAAAAAGATCGTGCCACTAATAAAAATAACATGGCTGGTGATTCAGGCACACATCAAGAAACCGGTAATTTTGCTAATAACTCCAAACCTAATTCTAGTAAAAAACACACGAAGCAGTCATAGAACTGCCTGTTTATACTTAAGATTTAAACTATGAAATAACAGTGGCTACAAATAAAGGACTGCTTTTGGACTGATGGACTGATTTTTATTTTAATTTACATTTTGTACTGAGCAGCCCATCATTTGTAGCCACTGTTATTCATAGTTTTTTTCATAGTTTTTAAATCTTTAAGTATAAACTTCATAAAACGGTTATTAGTTTTTTTCGTGAATATTTTCAAATTTCTCATATGCAAAAACAACCCTTGATAACGCTACTGTCCATGAGAAAATCCATGATCTTCTAAAAAACATGTGTGAATAGGACACACGGATAGGACACACTTCATGTATGCGAGATTTTGTTCTGAGTCATTGCAATGAGGGTTATTGAGCTGATGAGTTAAAAAGAGGAGTCCAAATTTTTTGTTACGCAATTTTTGTGTATAATCATTTTCACTTTTTATGTACCAAATTTGAACGAAATCGGACGAACTTTTGAAGTCCTCCCCCAGGGTAGGTCGCTGTGTAGGAAGCACATAAATTTTTTGTTACGAAATTTTTGTGTTTAAATTTGACTGAAAACGGCCAACTTTTGTAGTCCTCCCCCAAGCGCTTCTCTCGAAAGTTTTTTGAAAAAAATATTATGAATAAAATATTCCACGTATTTCGTAAAAATAAGTACAATAAATTACAATAACAAATTGCAATAGCAAAATAAATTACAATAACGAAACACATACAATAAGAATACATTCTTAATTTTGAATTTTTTTTGTTAACTAAAAGTTTTAAAATGATAATCCACCAGATAGGCTAGATGGTGTCTATGGTTTTTATGGACATTATCATAAATATAGCGACACCTATTGGAATTTACATAAATATAAAAATTAGAAAATTTAAAAATATTTGTCGCAATTACCACCAGGAGCGATGTGTTGAAGATTTGTTACTGTTTTGTATGAGGCTTCGGAGAAATCATTTTGCCTTTTTTTTTATATATATTAAGATAAGTTTAAGATTAAAATTAAGATTAAGATTAAGATTAAGATTAAGATTAAGATTAAGAATTAAAAATTAAGATTAAGATTTCCTATCGTGGTGTATATCGCGTCGGGGTAAAACAATTTTTAATTTTTAACCTGACCAAAATGTCTTAAATAAGCTCAATAGCTTGTTTCGAAAGCTCAATAGCTTGCTTCGAAAGTTTTTTGAATAATATTGTGAATAAATATTCCACTGTACTATACGTTTTCGTCAAAATAAACACAATAAATTAAATTGCAATAACTAATTCCAATATAAAAATAAATTACAATAACAATAACAACATATACTGAGCTTTTTTTTTTGTTTTTTTTTATAATCCACCAGAAAGGCTGGATGGTGTCTATGGTCTTTATTGACATTATCATAAATATAGCGACAACTATTGGAATTTTTAGGAGGCTTCGGAGAAATCGTTTTGCCTTTATATATAAAATAATTAAGATTAAGATTAAGATTAACTACAACAGGATTAACAAATGCTTGTTCAAATACATATATACATATAACTGTCTTGTCATAGTAAGTGGTAAAACATGTTTGAAAATTAGTTGGGACTTTAGTGATATACCTATTATCCGGTGTCTAAATTTTTTATGAATGATCACAAGATTATGTTAATTCTATTGTGAAAATAAGATTGCACGAAAAAGCTGTGAATATTGCAGAACGCTGCCCACAATATTGAAAAATAGTTCATTCAACTCGCTATTAAAAAACTGATTTCTGAATAGGATAGTTTTTTTTTCACAATTAAATTTTTAAAAAGAAATAGCATCTCGATACTTAAATTTATGCATCTGTCAACGTTCCCAATATTTTTTACATCCATTTTATAGCAATATTCAATTGCATTAATTCATATATGAAATTATACAGTTTTCAACTAAGTTTTCAAATAAGTTTTTAGCTACATTTTAATTTTATAATATGTATTATAAAATTATAAAACACTATTTATTAATTAAAAGTTTTTTCCATTTATATAAATTAAAATAAAAAATCAAAGAGCGCCTAATTTGCAAATTTTTTTGAACCAAATTTGCTACAATTTTACTTAGCTCTGTGTTTTACTTCAAAAATAGAATATGTATAAAAAATGATAAATTAGTGGCTGATAAAAACATTTTGGTTTGTTTCAATATCTCAAAAAAACTAATTATTATGAAAAAAGATTTAAAAACTATGAATAACAGTGGCTACAAATGATGGGCTGCTCAGTACAAAATGTAAATTAAAATAAAAATCAGTCCATCAGTCCAAAAGCAGTCCATTATTTGTAGCCACTGTTATTTCATCGTTTAAATCTTAAGTATAAACTTCTGTAGGCAGTTCTATGACTGCTTCGTGTGTTTTTTTTTTTTTTACCAAAACGAAGTAGAGATACTTAAATTAAGAGAAAAATTTTAACTTTAAAAATTATGACGCTTTACGAAAATTAATTAGATCAATCTGCAAAAATTAATCGACCAATTTATTATCTCTCCCTCTTTGGTATTTTGTATTTGGCGTAACTACATTATTATGTTAAAAAAATTAAAAAAAAGAAAAATTTCATGAAATTCTCAGTATCGGGGGATCGAACTTGGCACCTTCAGAATTGTAATCCGATATTCTATCCACTCAGCCATATTGCCCTTATGATTTCAGCTTTCTAAAATAACATAAAAGAGCATGAATTTTTAAAGAACTTGAATTTTTATATTATTTAGAAGAATAAACTCTTTATATGATTTTAGAAAGCTAAAATTATATGGACGTATGGCTTAGTGGATAGAACACCAGACTAATAAGTCTGAAGGTGCCAGGTTCGAACCCAATTATGGTTTTTTTTTTTTTTTAATATTTGAAAAATGATGACGGACGATTCTCAGAAAAATTCTATATGAAAATGGATTTTTACCCTCTACAATTCTTATTATTTGTGTTTGTAATACCACTGACTTCTTTTTTAAAAATTAAAATTTTATAATATGAAAAATATAAATAATCTTAAAAACAGAAATATATTGTACGCACCTTGAAAAAAAAAGGTCTGGCAACACTGGTGACAACACGTAAACAAAATTAAAATGTTTCTCCTTTAAAAAAAAAGGAAAAAAAAAATAAGAAAAAATTATTAAATTGAATTAAATTCAAGAAAATAGAAAAAAAATAGAAATAAATAAATTTTGTTTAATTTTATTTATAATTTAAAGTTCTCGAGTGCAATTTTTTTTTATGTGACAGAATGAGTTTTTAAGTTCATTGTAGTCACGTGGGGCTGTACCTGTCTGTCAACTGTGCCTGATTGAATTTGCAATATTTTCCCTCCAATTTACTAATTTATTTCCAATAATGCCACCTAAAAAAGATCGTGCCACTAATAAAAATAACATGGCTGGTGATTCAGGCACACATCAAGAAACCGGTAATTTTGCTAATAACTCCAAACCTAATTCTAGTAAAAAACACACGAAGCAGTCATAGAACTGCCTGTTTATACTTAAGATTTAAACTATGAAATAACAGTGGCTACAAATAAAGGACTGCTTTTGGACTGATGGACTGATTTTTATTTTAATTTACATTTTGTACTGAGCAGCCCATCATTTGTAGCCACTGTTATTCATAGTTTTTTTCATAGTTTTTAAATCTTTAAGTATAAACTTCATAAAACGGTTATTAGTTTTTTTCGTGAATATTTTCAAATTTCTCATATGCAAAAACAACCCTTGATAACGCTACTGTCCATGAGAAAATCCATGATCTTCTAAAAAACATGTGTGAATAGGACACACGGATAGGACACACTTCATGTATGCGAGATTTTGTTCTGAGTCATTGCAATGAGGGTTATTGAGCTGATGAGTTAAAAAGAGGAGTCCAAATTTTTTGTTACGCAATTTTTGTGTATAATCATTTTCACTTTTTATGTACCAAATTTGAACGAAATCGGACGAACTTTTGAAGTCCTCCCCCAGGGTAGGTCGCTGTGTAGGAAGCACATAAATTTTTTGTTACGAAATTTTTGTGTTTAAATTTTACTGAAAACGGCCAACTTTTGTAGTCCTCCCCCAAGCGCTTCTCTCGAAAGTTTTTTGAAAAAAATATTATGAATAAAATATTCCACGTATTTCGTAAAAATAAGTACAATAAATTACAATAACAAATTGCAATAGCAAAATAAATTACAATAACGAAACACATACAATAAGAATACATTCATAATTTTGAATTTTTTTTGTTAACTAAAAGTTTTAAAATGATAATCCACCAGATAGGCTAGATGGTGTCTATGGTTTTTATGGACATTATCATAAATATAGCGACACCTATTGGAATTTACATAAATATAAAAATTAGAAAATTTAAAAATATTTGTCGCAATTACCACCAGGAGCGATGTGTTGAAGATTTGTTACTGTTTTGTATGAGGCTTCGGAGAAATCATTTTGCCTTTTTTTTTATATATATTAAGATAAGTTTAAGATTAAAATTAAGATTAAGATTAAGATTAAGATTAAGATTAAGATTAAGATTAAGATTAAGAATTAAAAATTAAGATTAAGATTTCCTATCGTGGTGTATATCGCGTCGGGGTAAAACAATTTTTAATTTTTAACCTGACCAAAATGTCTTAAATAAGCTCAATAGCTTGTTTCGAAAGCTCAATAGCTTGCTTCGAAAGTTTTTTGAATAATATTGTGAATAAATATTCCACTGTACTATACGTTTTCGTCAAAATAAACACAATAAATTAAATTGCAATAACTAATTCCAATATAAAAATAAATTACAATAACAATAACAACATATACTGAGCTTTTTTTTTTGTTTTTTTTTATAATCCACCAGAAAGGCTGGATGGTGTGTATGGTCTTTATTGACATTATCATAAATATAGCGACAACTATTGGAATTTTTAGGAGGCTTCGGAGAAATCGTTTTGCCTTTATATATAAAATAATTAAGATTAAGATTAAGATTAACTACAACAGGATTAACAAATGCTTGTTCAAATACATATATACATATAACTGTCTTGTCATAGTAAGTGGTAAAACATGTTTGAAAATTAGTTGGGACTTTAGTGATATACCTATTATCCGGTGTCTAAATTTTTTATGAATGATCACAAGATTATGTTAATTCTATTGTGAAAATAAGATTGCACGAAAAAGCTGTGAATATTGCAGAACGCTGCCCACAATATTGAAAAATAGTTCATTCAACTCGCTATTAAAAAACTGATTTCTGAATAGGATAGTTTTTTTTTCACAATTAAATTTTTAAAAAGAAATAGCATCTCGATACTTAAATTTATGCATCTGTCAACGTTCCCAATATTTTTTACATCCATTTTATAGCAATATTCAATTGCATTAATTCATATATGAAATTATACAGTTTTCAACTAAGTTTTCAAATAAGTTTTTAGCTACATTTTAATTTTATAATATGTATTATAAAATTATAAAACACTATTTATTAATTAAAAGTTTTTTCCATTTATATAAATTAAAATAAAAAATCAAAGAGCGCCTAATTTGCAAATTTTTTTGAACCAAATTTGCTACAATTTTACTTAGCTCTGTGTTTTACTTCAAAAATAGAATATGTATAAAAAATGATAAATTAGTGGCTGATAAAAACATTTTGGTTTGTTTCAATATCTCAAAAAAACTAATTATTATGAAAAAAGATTTAAAAACTATGAATAACAGTGGCTACAAATGATGGGCTGCTCAGTACAAAATGTAAATTAAAATAAAAATCAGTCCATCAGTCCAAAGCAGTCCATTATTTGTAGCCACTGTTATTTCATCGTTTAAATCTTAAGTATAAACTTCTGTAGGCAGTTCTATGACTGCTTCGTGTGTTTTTTTTTTTTTTTACCAAAACGAAGTAGAGATTCTTAAATTAAGAGAAAAATTTTAACTTTAAAAATTATGACGCTTTACGAAAATTAATTAGATCAATCTGCAAAAATTAATTGACCAATTTATTATCTCTCCCTCGTTGGTATTTTGTATTTGGCGTAACTACATTATTATGTTAAAAAAATTAAAAAAAAGAAAAATTTCATAAAATTCTCAGTATCGGGGGATCGAACTTGGCACCTTCAGAATTGTAATCCGATATTCTATCCACTCAGCCATATTGCCCTTATGATTTCAGCTTTCTAAAATAACATAAAAGAGCATGAATTTTTAAAGAACTTGAATTTTTATATTATTTAGAAGAATAAACTCTTTATATGATTTTAGAAAGCTAAAATTATATGGACGTATGGCTTAGTGGATAGAACACCAGACTAATAAGTCTGAAGGTGCCAGGTTCGAACCCAATTATGGTTTTTTTTTTTTTTTAATATTTGAAAAATGATGACGGACGATTCTCAGAAAAATTCTATATGAAAATGGATTTTTACCCTCTACCAAATTTCTTCCAACGCCGCTATAAACTTCAAAAAATTGTTCACTGCGGTATCTGCGATCTAGTAATTGACGATGATGTTCACAGTTCTAGTGAATGCACCAAGTGTAGGACTTCGATGCATTTTGAATGCAGTTCCCTGTCCGAAGAGGAATTTCAAAGCCTTTCAACACGACCTGACTAGACCTGCAGTTCCTGCAAAGTAAAAAAATGTGAGTCACTGGAAGAAAAGGTTCTTTTTATGTTCTCAGAGGTGCAAAAATTCGCAGGGATGAAGCTCATCATTAAATCGATTACTGACAAATGTATTGAGCAATCAAAAAAAATAGAAACAATTGAAAAAAAATCAAAACTTTTGAAACTTCATCCAATAAAATAAAAGAATCTATTTCTGACTTGAACAGAGTTAAGAAACAAAATAAAGAGCACAGTGACAACATCATATATCTCAAATTTAAATTAAATGAATTAATGCAGCAAAAACTTGCCAACGAAGTTGTTTTGAAAATGTCTGCTTTTGGGTCCAGTCAGGCTGAGGCCATAAAGAACAAAATAATTGAAGGGGCTAACCAGGCTGGTGTTAACCTAGGTAATGGGGACACCATATCTCTAAGGCAATCGAATCCTAAATCTAAAAATACAAAGTTTTTATCCATTTTCATAAAGTTCAAGAGTATCGACAGCAAATACAATTTTATAAAGAATTTTACCAAACTAAAATCTTTTCTGGGACCTGAATTTAAAACATACGACTTACTAACAAAGGAAAATGTTGAGCTGCTAAAATATTGTAATATTCTTAAGTCTTACAACTACAAATATATATATGTACAGCAGAGGTGACAGCAGGGCCGGTCCTGCTATATGTGCATGATGTGCACTTGCACAGGGCGTCTAACGAATAGGGCGCCAAGCGATTTGTAGTCAAGGACATGCAAATCCATTCGAAATTGACTACTGTGCTACTGTTCACAAAAAAACTCTACCCAGAAAAAAATCAACACAGTATACAATTTTTTTTGTATACCGAGATCAAATTGCACATTGTATAATGTGCAAATAAGAATTCAGCATAGAATAAAATCAACATAGCATTTATATAAATATTTTTTTTAGTATACACTAGGTAGAAAAAGTCTGCGTACGGGCTCGTTTCTTATTTTTTGTTCAACATGTCCCAGTTTTTGATGTCATTTAAAAGTACTCTATGAAAAAAGTTTTTTTGTGAAAACATTTTTTTTTTTTTTTCAAAATTTAAATTTTGAGAAATAATATCAATTTTTTGAACTGTCTGAGTACAGCCTGTTTCAATGCCGCGTCTCAGAAATTAACTAGTAATCTCATTTGAAAGGCAATTGAATGTAGATAATTTTGCGCCATATAATTTTATCTGTACGATAAGGGAAAGTGTCAAAAATTATAGCTTAGAACTGCTGAAAAATAGGTTAGAACCGCTTCTTTTTATGATTTTCAAAGGCGATTTTTGACACTTTCACTTATCGTACAGATAAAATTATATGGCGCAAAATTATCTACATTCAATTGCCTTTCAAATGGCATTATTAATTAATTTTTGGGACGCGGCATTAAAACCGGCTGTACGCAGACTTTTCCAAAAATTTTGATAAAAAAATTTTTTTTACAGATTCCTTTTAAATGACATCAAAAACTGGGAACATGTGGAACAAAAAATAAGAAAACGAGCCCGTACGCAGACTTTTTCTACCTAGTGTATGTATATTTATTTGAGGACTAGCACTAGAACTACTGGGAATACCTTGTTAAAAAAAGCGCTTTAGTATAGTCTACTTCAGACTTTGAACTGCGGCTCTTAACATAAATTTATGCGGCTCCGGAAATCATTTTTTTTACACTGCATTCGGCTCGAAGAACAATTCTGACAAATTTTTTTTTTCACCCGGCCTAAACTTTTTTCATTCTAAACTACAAATAAAGAATTTTCTTGCACCCTAAACTACAAATCAAGAATTTTTTTTCCACTGTAAACTACAAATAAAGAATTTTTATTATTTTGTAAAAATAAACATCGAGTTTCAATGACGGACGAGAATTGAACAAATCAATTAAGGGTGTCATCATTAAAATTACAATTAATTTTGAAGAATTATATATTTTGATTTTTGGACAATGTATAAAATTCATAATTATAAATCAAAATTATTGTTTTATTAATTTTTAATATTTTAAAACGGTATATAAATCAAAAATTAAATATATTGATTTTCTTATATACATTTATAATTATTAAAAAAATTTGCGGCTCTTTAATTTTTGATATTTCTTAAAATTGGCTCGCTTATGTTTCGGGTTGCCCAGGCCTGGTCTACCTCAATGGTGACGTGAAAATGACTTATACTATGCTTATGGGCGCAATTTTCAAAATCGGCACAGGGCGCCGAATCAGCTAGGACCGGGCCTGGGTGACAGGATACTAGTTAAAGAATATGAATGATGTCAACCGATTCCAATATATGGTTATTCAGACGTTGATGGTATTATTAAATCCAGAACAACAGATGGTTCTATGGTTTGCAGCAATAACAACCAAGGTAACAACAACATGTATAATAACCACAACAACAACAAACTATCTTTCATGAATATGTCTAATGGGTCCACATCTAATTATGTTCTATCATCAGCTTCAAAAAATGGTCCTGGGGTCAGTCAGGAAGCCCACGATATAAGATAAACTATATATAACTTTATATCAAATAAATTTTAATTTGTTCAAACAATTTTTAATTGCAATAATTTTTTAAAAATTTTTATTTTAATTTTTATTTCTGTAATACTAATTAATTAATTTACTTTGATTTTATTATTTTTACTTTCAATTTACTCTATATAATTTAAGACGTTCTTGAGTAGTAAAGCAATTTTTCCAGTTCTTTTTCTGACTCAAACTTCAATGTCTATGACCGTAATATCCATTAAAGTGAATGAACTTTGCAAGTTTTTATCTAAGCTTCAAGATGATTGTTCTTCTGGGCCTGATGGTATCCCACCGATAATCTTGAAAAATTGTGCTTCTACTTTATGTAATCCTCTATCTATTATTTTTAATAGATCTTTGTTAACCGGTTACTTTCCAAAAGTCTGGAAACATTCATATATCATACCCCTTTTCAAGAAAGGTTGCAGAGCTGACGTTTTAAATCATCGTCCAATAGCTAAAATGTCTTCAATTCCTAAGCTTTTTGAAGCTGTCATTTCTGAAGATATACATTTTTATTGCAAGAATTTTATTACTGATAATCAGCATATGTTTCTTAACATGGAGAAGGGTTATCAGACTGACTCTGTATTCGATGTCCTTCAAAAATCCAAAGCATTCGATGTCCTTCCTCATCAGATTATTTTATCTAAATTGGCTGCGTATGGTTTCCCATCTTCTTTTATTAAGTGGACAAAATCTTGGCTTGGTCCTCGGGATAATCAGGTCAAATTTCGCTCTGCCACATCTTCAACCTACACAGCTACTTCTGGAGTGCCTCAAGGTAGCCACTTGGTCCACTTGATTTCGTGATCGCTATTAACGATGTTTCACTCATCATTTCCTATAGCGATCACAACATTTATGCCGATGATATGAAAATTTTAAAAAAAAGCGCTAGTCCTTCAGACTGCAATCTCTTACAAACTGACCTTAATAGCTTTGGCCTTTGGTGTATTAAGAATAATCTTCTTCTTAATGTGTCTAAATGTCAAAATATATAATTTTCAAGGAAAAGAAATCCTATTAATTTTTAATATACACTTAATAGTATTCTTATTCCCAGAGTCAATGAAGTTAGAGATCTCGGCATTTTATGTGATTACCAATTGACATTTAAACCACATGTAAATGCAATTGTAAATAAAGCAAATTCCACTCTAGGTTTTATTAAACGTTGGTCAAGAGAGTTCTGTGACCCATTTATAACCAGACTTCTTTTTACATCTCTTGTGAGACCATTGTTAGAATATGCTTCTAAAGTATGGTCACCCTTTTTTTCTGTCTACAGAATCAAATTCGTTCAAAAAAAATTTCTTTTTTCTATAATTCAATTTTTCTTTTCTGATACTTGATTTAAGCATCGTTTGGTGGTAATATTAATTTTCCATTGCATGCTTCGTACCGAGCCCTCTCCTCTCGTATTAGAATGTATATGAGAGTGATGGTAAAGTGTTTATGGCAATTTATTGCCTTGAAGTGCAGTGGTGTTAAGATACACCCCAACTCAATTAATACATTTCAAACATTCAATAACTAATAACATACTAATGGTTTTTATACTTAACAACTACTTTTCTGGATTAGATGATTTCAATATTGGTTGGGTTCCTTTGGATGATGCTCAGATAGGTATTTTCTCCCTAAATTGTCGTAGTGTGTCTGCTATAACTAAATTCAATAGACTAAGAAACTGTCTATTTTAGTTGCCAACTGTTCCTCAGATTATTTGTCTTCAAGAGACTTGGATCTCATATATCAATACTGATCTTTATAAGATACCTGGGTTTAATTCAATTTTCTCATGTAGAAATGATAACTACGGCGTCGTTGCATTATATATTAATAAAAATATTGATTTCAATGTAATTTCTTCGAGAACGAATTAAGCGATCACAATATCCTAGTAATTAACCTTCCTTTAAATTTCAAAAGTAATAATAAAACCTCAATAACATAAATTTATATTGGCCATAATATGATAAAACATGAGCTCTCAGTCTCCTTAACCTACTACGATCCGAACAGTTTTTGTGACTCCGATACTTTGTTAGATTTCCTGATAGAAAAAATCAATTATATTACCGAAAAAAACACAAAACGATCCCAAATTTGAATAAACTCTCAATATTCTGCTGCTCCCTGGATCAACAAAAACTTAAAAATTTTAATTAGAAAAAAAAACTTATTAGGAAAAAATTAAAAAAAATAATGAATACTTGAAGACTAAATGTGCAAGACTACGTAAGCTTGTGTCCTATTGTTTAAAAAAATGTGAGGTACAATACTATTCCTCAGGCCTAAAAAACTGTGGCGGAGACAGCAGGAAAACTTGGAAATTTATTAACACCACTCTTAATAGAAAATCTAAGGATGGAGTTAAATCCATCAAGAGTACAGATGGAGATGGAGTCATTCATTGCAATTCGGATTCCATTGTAAATGCCTTCAAAAACTATTTCATTGACAGCACCTATAATTCTGATCCCACCGATTCAAGTATTGATTACCGCTTCTCACCTGACTTACTTTCCTCAATCTTTGTGCCTACAACAAACCGATTGTGTTACAGTTTCAAAATTCATACAAAAATTAGATGCCAACAAGGCGGTCGGGTGGGATGGCATATCAAATTCTACACTTAAATTATGCAGTGAAGAACTAGTGCCGTTTCTTACTAGGCTTATAAATCTAGTTATAGACACTTCCATTTATCCCAAATCTCTCGAGATCCAAGATATTATCCCGGTGACAAAATAGATATATGTAACTATCGAACAATTTCTGTGTTACCTGCAATTAATAAATTAGTTGAAAAAGTAATTTTTCTTCAATTGATGGAATTTTTAAATCGAAACTCCTTTCTTTATCACCGACAGTTCGGCTTTAGACCAGGGGAGAACACAGGAACTGCTATCTTAACTATCATAGATAATATTGTGGAAGAGCTTGAAATGGGTAGGTGGCCTCTTTCTAGACCTCAGTAAGGCATTCGATATGGTCAATCATGATATTCTTCTGATCAAACCACGTTATGCTGGGGTTAGAACAGGTGCTCTTAATCTTTTCAGAAGCTATCTTAGTGATAGAGTTCAATTTGTACCGATGAAAGAAGGTGGTAAAAGTACTTCTAAACCAATATGTCAAGACGTTCCTCAAAGGAGTGTTTTGGGCCCCCTATTTTTCTTGAAATGATCTATATTCGTATGCCTTAACTGGTAATTTAAATTTGTTTGCAGATGACACTTCCTTGTTTTATCCTGACCCTTCTATTTCTCATATCACTAACTTAATTGAAACTGACTTTCTCCTGCTTGACAAGTACATAAAATCAAACAAGCTTGAGCTAAATGTAAATAAAACCCAATTTATTCTCTTCGGCACTAATCAAAGGAAGAGGGCAAACGATATCACCCGAGTAACAGTAAATCTTAATAATAACCCTTTAACTGAATGTGAAAATGTTAAATTTCTAGGAATTACAATCTCAAATAATCTCGCCTGGAACTCCCACATTTCCAATGTAAGTAAAAAAATTTCTCCAGCATTAGGAATCCTGACTAAGTATAAACATCGTTTTCCTACCCCTGTGAAGAGACAAATTTATTTCGCACTAATACAGTTGCACCTATCTTAAATAACATCAGTCTGGGCTGGTGGTAATATTATCGAGATAAGTAAGCTGCAGCGCTTGCAAAATCGAGCTCTTAAAACTGTTTTCAAATTGTATCGTCTGACTTTTTCAATATCGCTATACTCAGAACAAGTTCTTGATAATTTACCAATTAAGGGTTTATACTTTCTAAAGGTTGTATGTTTTGTTTATAAGGTCTTAAATAACATAGGGCTTAATATTATACAATTTCCACTAATATCGCATAATATGATTACTAGAGATGTAGGGAATTTAGAAGTACCCCGGTGCTTCCATGAATCCGGTAAGCAACGTATAAGTGTCTCAGGGCCTACGCTTTTTAGACAAATTCCATCTGACTTGTTTCTGACTCGGTCATTTTCTATGTTCAAGGTTTGGATCATCAGATGGATAATAGAAAATAATCTGGATCTCTGTGTCTGAGTTAGATAAAATGTACTTTTGGTACCAGTTTTTTAGGGAATGAGCTTACATATTATGGAATTACAATATTTTATAATTTTGTCTTCTCGTTTTGAATTTTGTTCCAAATTTCCTTTATTTTAGAGTCTTAGCATAGGAGCTTTTCCTAAATTGTACTAACTAATAAATTAATAATTTTTGTATGTTAAATATACCAATTGAATTTAGTATTAAATTATCTTATTTGCTGTATTACATTAAACTTTAATCAATTAATAAATAATAATTTTAATGTGTAATGTGTAATGATTAATAATTTAAAAAAAATATATATATAAACTGTGAATTGTCATATGTGTACAAGCTGGAACATCTTTTAATGTACTTAAACGCATCGTACTTAATTTCTCATGCTCCTAAAAAGCTTCTCAAAGCGCTGGAGCAATATTTGTTTTGGCTTAATTTCTATAGTAACTAATGAAATATTTTCCAGCTTACATATGATTTATATTAATTTTTATTCAATTATAAAATACAATAAGTTTTCAGTCTGTATAAAATACTGATATGTATGTAAGACTTTGTTTTATTGTTAATTATCTCAAATGTTTATAAAAATGGAATAATAATAATAAAAAAAAAAATTCTTCCTAAATAACCTGGAAGAAATAAAATTATATATTTGTTGTAAGCGGAAGTTGACAGAGTCCAAATCAAGAAAGCTGATGTTATTGTATTATTACTGTACGTATTTTGAACACACAAGAATAATTTAACTTAATCAGTAATAAATTCAAGCTCATTGTAATAACTAAAATT
>OZ023273.1:85923644-86094644 GCA_964007475.1 Hybos culiciformis
GAACGCTATCTGCCTTATTAAACAAGAATGGCGTAAGTATTAAAAGTGAAGTGTAAATATTCTTGACCATATCCATTTAATTTTAAATTTTATTTTCCGGCAATTGAAGACTTAAAAATTGGGAACAATTTGACAATCTCCATATAAATATTCTAAAATAAAGACCAGAAAAACTTGAAGATTCACCTCAAAAAAACTATCAAACTAGAATTACTTCTAGTTTTCACAATTACCTTTTACTTATAATTATTTTTATTAAATAAATGAAAAGCGTAATAAGATTGATATACTCTATTATAGAAATTTAGGTAGGTAGGTATACCAAAAAAGACAAAAAACCAAAAAAAAAATACAAGGAATAAAGATAATTTGGACATTTACTTACCAAAGTCAATTCGATATCTTTCTATCTCGTGCTCATCATCGCTAGACATCATGATAGTATTTTTTTTTTTTTTTACTTAATTCTGAAATTTCTAATAAAAATTTTTAATAAAAATTTTTAGCAATAATTTTTTATTTTATTTTTATTTACTTTTTTTCATGCGTGCAAATTATCCACTGTCAAAATCTTAAGTAATGGTAACACTCAATAATATAATGTTGTATAACTTTGTAATATAACAAAGGAAAATTGATATACATATTATAATATCTAAAAGGTTCTAAAGAGACAAAATTTTATTGAATACTTTTAAAATTTAAAATGGTAATTTATGCTTAGGCTCAATAAATTATTACTAAAAATATTAAATAATTTGATTAAATAGAAGATATACAAAAAAATAATTTAAATACTTGCAAATATATTTAATTTTTATTCTTTACTCTTTCTATTTAATATAAAAATTTTATTTATAATATTTTTTCGTTTTACCTTTAATTTTTTTTACTTGTAGTTGAGTTTTCTATTTAGAGTATCATATTATAAAAAAAGGTTTAATCATTTATCATAAACTTCAATCAATGATTTTTTTATTATGAAACTTTATATATTACTTTATATATACAAATAAAATTACTAGTATAGAACAATGAATTTAAAAACACCTTAATCAAAAAAGAAGTATGTAGAACAAAAAAGGCGACTTCTAAAATTAAACATAAAAATAAAACTCGCACTATATCAATAAAAATAAGTTTGAAAATATTTTAAATTTTCTTACCCCGTTCCATTTCATATTCTATCATATTACTATATTAGTTTTTACTAATAATAATCATTGGAAATGCTAAAAAATCCTTTTCAGATATTTCTTTGAAGTATAATCAAATTTAATTTACTGTAAATTTAAGCCTATGTATTTCATATCAATTATAAAACCTTATTATAGCACATAGCAAATGGATGCCATCAATATTTCAAAGAACTATTATATGAATAATTCTTTACCGTGTCTGTGTTGTTTCTGTCTCTCGTAAATTATTCTTTAATGGAAAAGTAATATTGGATCCTTTATTATGAATAATATATTCGATGTTTCGGATCATGTCTAGAATACACCCCGGCGGGGTGTATTCTAGACATGTGGAAAAAATTCTAAAATAAATAAAATTTACTACATTTGAAGTTTATTTACAAGGAATAAAATATCTCACGAATGCACTAGGATTTGTAATAAACATGAATCACAACTAGTGTATTCTAAAATATGCAATTTTTAATGCTAGTTTTCATATTACTTTCCAGATTTTCACTAACAGTATGTTATAAACTCATAAATTTACGGGATGTATTCTAGACATGATCCGATGTTTCTTCTAATGTAAAAATCATAGACTAGTACAGAGATTAATTCTTTCTATTTGCTGGAAATCTACTTCTGCATCATTAAATAGAAAATATACACTCTAGAAAATCGATAGTTTTGGTCGTAATTTTACGTCGATTATCATGGTAATTTTTGATGTAATATTACCCTCGTTATTTAAGATTCAACTGATAAAGGCGTAAAAAAAATAAAAATCACAAAAAATAGTAAAATTGTACAAGTTGTGTATTTTTTACATTGAAAATAAGGGTAAATTTATTCGTTTTTGTTTAAAAATTTACTCTTTTTGTATAAATTTACCCTTGTTGGCTTAAAAATATGCACTGCTTGGTTTAAACTTAAAATTTTTGACTTAAAAATATAAACTCCTTGGTGTAAGCTTACACTCATTGGTTTAATTATCTGTACTCCCTGTTGTTAACTTACGTCCTGTGGCTTAATAATATGTGCTCTGATATAAATTTACATTATATGGTTTAAAAATATACACGCCGTTTTGTAAGCGTACGCTTTGTTGCTTAACATTGTACACTCTTGGTCTAAATTTACACCTGTGGTTTAATAATAAAAACTCTCTGGTGTAAAAGTTAAACTCTGTAGTTTAATGTGTACACTCCAGGTGTAAATTTAAACTCTGGGATTTAAAAAAGTACATCAGAGTTGTAAATTGTAAGCATATTGTAAATCGCCAACACACCACACAGAAAATGTGTATACCAAATTTATATTTTCTATTTTATATGTTTTTAAATTTCAATACCGTGGCCTAGTGGTAGTGTTGGCTGATTGCAATGTTAAGGACGCAGGTTCGAATCCCGAAGACGGCATAAGAAAAATTCAATAAGAAGAAATTGAAAAAATTAAATAATAAAAAAAAATCAAAAAAAAAAAAATTTAGAAAATGATTATTTCCAATTTGAAAATGATTATTTCCATTTAGAAAATGATTATTTCCATTTAGAAAATGATTATTTCCATTTAGAAAATGATTATTTCCATTTTGAAAATGATTATTTCCATTTTGAAAATGATTATTTCCATTTTGAAAATGATTATTTCCAATTTGAAGTTGAAAAGGTATAGAGTGTAGACTTTGTTTCTATTTATACAAGCAAACCGATTTTACTTGGTATATCTACACGCAGAATATTTTTATATCATAAAGTGCAAGGAATTTTTTTATATGTTATAAGCTAAGTATTTTATACGAAAAGGGTCTCATCTAATACACAACATAGCCGTAGTGATACATCAATATCTTTAAATATTAAATTCATTTAATATAAACTCTTTTACTACAAAACAAAGATAAATTACAATTTTTTATTGTTTATCTATGTATAGGAAAGAATATCGGGACCATTTTTAAAATTATGACCGAATTCGTCTCTTAATATGTTATAAAAGACATATTAGCATTTTTTTCTAAAGAAAATGATGTACTTCTCGTTTTTTAGGGTTGCCAAAAGAACCTAAATAAAAAAAAAAATTCGGAATTTTTTATTATATATTATTTAGTCAATACAGTAAATGTTTATATCAATTTTTATTTGCTTCATGTAATACGCTGCTAAAAAATTTTTACGATTATTAGTAGAGGATTCACTTTTTGTCAGATATTTTATATTTTTTTCTCTCGTAAACTAGGAAAACAATTTTTATCATTATGTGCAAAATAAATTTAAAATTATTTCTTTAGTTAGAGAATAAAAATAAAAGCTATACTTCTATGAAACCGTTTCATTTATGAATATCCTCTTTTTCGATTATAATAAAGTTTATTCTATAAAATTTTTTATAATACGATAACTAAAAATATGATTTTCTTAATTAATAATATTTTTGAGGTATAAGTCAACCTAAAATACAAAACTTACGTATGATTTAATATCAAATCCATATTTAAGCGTGAAAGTGCAATATAAAAAAAATCAGAATACATGATTCTGTTAGATATATGCAAATTATTATTTTTTCAATAATATTTAGAAAGTTAGCTCTGAAAAAATTCTTTCAAGTATTTGATTGATCAATTGCATCCTTTTCTTATTATTCGTTTTTTTTATGGATTTTTATTCTGATATGGATTGTACAAGTAATATTTGTATAAAACGTATTTGTTCGCACAATAGTCGTACAAACTACACTATTGTATTTGACACAAAAAAAAACAAAGAATTTTTTTGAAAAAACATTTATGACGTTTAAAATGTAGTAATTTATCATAATGTAATGAATTAGAATAATATTTTTTGGATATTCATTTTACAGTTAAGTTAATTCAATGTAAAATGAAAATTAGTACATATAAAGCCATTTATAAATGGGATTTTATACTAAATTCAGACATATCAGTCTTCTAAATATGTATTATTTGTACGATGTATGTTTTTTGTTAGAAGTAAGCATTTTTTTTTATTCTAATTCTGAAAATACTAGAGACATCGTGGGGAAAAAATAAAAATGTATTTAACTTATAACCATAGATATAACTATAGCCATATTTTATGTGTTTTAAAAATTACTTCGCAACTAATCAATTTATCTAGAACGTAATAGATACAACAAATAAGCGTTTTACAGCGAAAATATAGTGAATAATTGAACTATTACTTGTTCTATAACTTTTCTAAATATAGTTCCAAAATCATCTAAAACCCTCTTCTTATCATATTGATGCACTATATTGATTTATAATATGTTTTTTTATATAAGTATCTTATATAGCCTTAAATATGTTAAATTTATAAAATCATAAAATTTTATTTTTGGTACAATTGAATTGGGAAATAATAGCCCTTTAAAAGCTAAAATACTAATTACATAGTCCTTCATACAAAGCTATATTTTAAAAACGCCATCACCCATATTCATTATTAAAATTATTTTTTGTGATATAAATAAGTATAAAAGTTACATGTTTATAACGGACATATAAAAAATAACTATATTTAATTTTTTTATAAAAAACAGTTTGTTTTACTATAACCGGTTAAGCAACCCATCGATAAATTTTCTTTATATATAAACAATTAAATTACATAAAATTGTGCTGTAAATATTTTTAAATTATTTTTTCACAAGAATCTTCAAAATTTATATTAATATTTTTGGGTATAATGTAGTCAAGCATATAAAAATACGCCCCTTTTATTAAACATCTTGCCATAATTATCTAAAATATAACATTATAAATACAAATAATAATGTCATGTGAGTAGGGTGACCAGATCAAAAATATATTTTTGGGGTAGTATTTTATTGATGGTTTTTTTTTTCGTTGTTCACTATATAAAAATAAAACAAACTTTTTAATTCTCTGTAATATTTAATAACTAACAAAAAAAAAGTTTAAATCAAAAACGAAAAACAAAAAACTTACATCGAACTACAACACAATTGAATTTTTTTATTTTCGAATCTTATATCTAAATTATATTTTTCAGTTTTCAGTTTCCTTTCAGTTTTCTTCCAAATAATATATATATATATATATATTTTTTTTGAATAATATATTTTATATATTTTTAATAATTTATTAAATTAATTTATAATGATAACGACATATCAGCAGAGTTCGAATTTTAAAAATCAAAACATAAAGGGAATTTTTTTTTTTTTTCTCCTATCCCAAAGAAAAAGAAAAATAAAAAATCATTTGAAAAGAAAAGATTACTGAGTTTAAAGATTTTTTAAGTGATAAGAAAAACAGTGGAATAAGTGATAACTTTTTATCTTTCTTTACATTATCGGTTCAATTGATAATAATAAAAGTTAACCTCATAATGCTGAAATTTACTAGATATAAAAAAAAAAATATTTTAGGTGTTTTTGGGGTATTTTTTCCTACCCCATTACAGATTTTGGGTATTTCAGGAAAATTCAATCAAAAATGGGGTAGCCTACCCCAGAATGGGGTATGTCTGGTCACCCTACATGTGAGGCCCTTTGTTTCACATGATCTTGAATTAGAATTATTTAATTTATCTTTGTAATAGACTTAAGACTTTAATTAATTTTTTTGCGCAACAAAAAAAATAAAAATTTGAGCTAATTAAGAATAATTAATCTTAGAGGACCCATAAATAAATTGTAAAATTTTTAAAAGTAATAAAATCCAATTATAAGGCTTATTTACACATAAAAGTGCTTTACTGTGTCTTTAATTTAAATAATCATTATACACAAGCTTCATTTTAGTTTATAAAGTTTTAATTCAAGTATACATGAAATCAATTGAATTACCTCATATTCATAATCAATTTTTTGTTTAAATTTGTGCATAATTACAATAAGATGTAGTGAAGAGATATTATATTCACATGTTCTCCATAATGATAAAATTATACACATAGAGCTCTTAAAAATGTTCATTTCAAAGAAAATAGTTAAAAAAACTTTAAAGAATAGAAGCTTAAAAATTCCTAACGACAATACGTAAATAAAAAAAATAAAAAGCAGCCATAAAGTGCTGTTAGAAAAATATAAAAGTTATTTTTTTATCTTAGTTTTTAAATTTATATCATAAACACAAAAAAACATTATAAAAGTAATATTTTTCATCGATTAGTAATTTCCACAGAGATTTAAAGCTTTTTCGGTTTTTAAGGAAGTATAGTAACTGTCATATTGAGCTCAACTAAACATTATTCAAAGTATAAAATCATATTCCATAGATATGAAAATACTTAAGTATATGATTTATTCGTTATATCAATAATATTAGCTACAGTACATCGAATATAAAATAAACTCATATTATAGAATGCGTTTGCCTTATTTAATAGTTTTCAACTTTCAATTTTCGATAAATAAACTAAAAAAAAAACTGTTTTCATAGCTTGCCATATATGGGAAATACTTAAGCGGTTTTAGATTTTGAAGCACATAAACATTTTATAATTTAAAAAGTTATTTTTTAGTTTATTGAACGCGTAATACTTAATCAAACAAGAGAAAATCAACAAAATCTTCATTATTTTTTAAAAAAAGTGATTTACATAGAAAGATTTTTAAATCATTTTTTTTATGAATAAAGATCATCTTATTACTATAGGCGTATTATTAATATCTAATTTTCTATTAATGAGTTATGTATGAAAGATACGATATTTGTTAAAATAAATCGTTCAGTATGCTTCAATTTTATCCCCGACCAATTTAAAAAAAAACTACAGTTTGTTTGAATAATCATCTTCAACCAGAATTGTTTTTAAATATTGTATTTTATAATTTTATTAAAAATATATAATCATATCCTGATGGATAATTAAATTAGATGAATTTACTATTTTTTATGATACCTCATAAAAATTAATTTGTAATTAAGATAATACATATTATATCGCAGTCCAGAGAGTATCAGTCCGGAAAGGTTACAGCCAGGAAGAATTACACAAACTGAACAATAAATGTCAATTTTATTATTTTTATTTATATGTGCTTCAATAAAAATATGTATATTTGAACAAAAATTTAAAATATGTATAATAATAAAATTGACATTTATTGTTTGTGTAATTCTTCCGGGCTGCAACCTCTCCGGATTGATACCTCTCTGGACTGTGATATTATATACTATACTTTGGAGTATTTATACAAACAAATTCGATCATTTTTTAAATTCATAAATTGCCAAAAATGAAGCCGTTCATTATATAAAAAATTTATATATATCTTAAAAAAATTATTGACTATATTTACCTAAGAATAAAGTTATTCTTTGGATTAAACAACGAATAATGAAATATTTATTTTCTTAAATAAAAATATGTCATTTAGATATTATATATAATATTGATTTTTACCCTTGTTATTATGTAGGCGAATAGGAAAAATGATTATATTTTATAATATTTATTTATTTTCCGATGATGGTTATCTATAGAACAACAAACACGCAACGAAGCTCTAATACTGCACAAAGAACATATGATGGGATTCAGTTCATAAAAGCCCATTCACATAGTATTGATAAAAAGATTAGCAAGGCAATCTGATAATATACAAACAATATAGTCAATATATTATGTAAGTTATAAATTCACAGAATTAGTTATTCTAAAAATGGGAATTGGACTAAAGGTTATACATTAATAATTACCTGCATAGAAGTATTGAAAGCATTAAATGGATACAAACGTATTAATAGTTCGCTGTTGGATGGAAATTAGATATTAAAAGCGGGGAGATATTTAAATTAATGGGTGATATAAATCTAAATTTAATTTTTTTATGGTATATAAGTTTTTGTCAATTTCATTAGTAGAAAATTAGCTTTGTAGAAGTTTTAAGCGTTTTTATAGACTTTGTGTTTATTTTAGAGAAAATATTTTGATTTTATAATTGTATTTTCATATGAGAGATATTTTTGCGATATTGGAAAATTACTTATTTAATTTTTTTTCAATAGAATATTATCTCTATTTGAATCTATAATTTCTCTCGTAAATTCAGATTTTATGTCTTACTTTAGTATAACAACTGATAAAAGTTACTTTTCTTTGCAAGCTTTTTTTCAAGCTTGTTTTTTTAAGAAACTGGTTTCAACAAAAAAATATTTCTGAAAAATAACCAGTGGAATAAAAAACAAATGCAATTCTTTCACATAAAGGCATATGTAAAAACTGCAATTCTTTCACATAAAGGCATATGTAAAAACTGGAATAATAATTTTATATGCTCTCGTTCTTACTTTCGAATGTAATTTTTTCAAATTTAATTTTATAATATTTTGTATCGTCTTTCGCATAGATACCAACATAATACTTTAGAAGAGTTTCAAACGCATATAAATAATTTATTATAAATTTAAAGATAGTTATGTATTCAACAAATTCCAGTAACCGAATAAACAGTATAATAAAACTTCGTGATAAAGCTCTGGTACTACCATAGATTATTAAAATTATTATAGCGGAAGGGTCTGGTTTTAGAACTCAATAGAATCTTTTAATATATTTTAACAGGTTATTAAGAGATGCTTTGCTAATATTTTGGCTTATCAAAATCATACAGGGATCTTCAATCATTCCTAGATGCATCTAAATATTATTAGTATTTTTGAAAAAATGTATTTTAAATGCTATTTTTTAAAAATAGCATTTAAAATAGACTTTCATGGTAGTAGGAATTTCATACATTTTTTCATATTTACATATTTTATACATAACCAGACTTTACAATAAAAACGTAAACGATTTAAAAATTAATATACTCCATACTAACATAACCTCATTAACTAAATTTATTTTATAAGATAAAATAAGTTAGAACATTCCTCCTTTTTCTTCAAAATTAACAACATCCTGTATAAATCTATCAATTTTTTATGTAATATCTGATAATATCATTACATTTATTCAAAGAGTTCTACGCATCAAGCTCTTTTTAAAAAATATTAAATAATGGCAATTTATATTATATATTTAATGATTTGAGAATCAAATATTGTATGTATTTTTTGAACAATGCTCGGGTTAAATATAATTGTAGACAGAAAAATAACATTATCCGGGTCATGTGAAAAATTTTCTCTTCGAGAGAATATTTCATGATTTTTTGAAAACCCATGTTTCCTTTATTTTTTATGAAGCTATAATTCTAATATTAATAATATGAGAACCAGTAGATATTTTAACAAAAATATATACTTAAAAATCATCTAACGGGTTCTTATATTTTAGATTAGGAATGATCAGTGTAAAATATAATAAAACTAAACATAAGCAAGTCTTTAAATACCAGAATAAAGAATGATCCCATTTGAAAACTACTCTTTCGAACTAGTTTTCTTTTTAATCAGTTTAATATATCAGCAGGTCGATTACTTCATATTTTTAGTAAACTTTCTGAATATTAATTAGTCTTTAGTGCTACGATTGACCGAGGGTCTTGGTTTTCAATAACATTTATTTATAAATTTATTCTAAAATTTTGTGAGTAATTTTCTTGTTTATTTTAAGATTAACTAGCGATAGTGTTGTTCATAAAACTGGAATTAAGTGTATTTGGTCATAATCTTAAATAATATCATAGGGATACACCTGAATCAGTAATTTGATTTCTGAAATTGTATATACTTTAATAACAGGGATTTAATAATTTATAGAAGTTAAAAAATAACGTGTGCGGATACTCTACTACCTATAATCGGTAGATTCTGTACGAGTCTATATAGAATAAAACGAAATTCATTACGATAGGTATGGTTCTGATCGTGGGATTTCCAGGTTCATTTTGAGAATGTCCCAGTTAATAGTTTCTTACTGTTTATCGATCGTGTAACTGAATTTCGTATGTAAAATGAAGAATCGTTTTTGAAACTATTTGACTTAAAATGAGACACAAGAAATTGGCAGAATATGTTACAGAAGTATATTTATAAAAATATATAGAAAATTATTACGCGAGTATATATTTTTAAAATTTTATCTTTTGTATTGAAAATTCATATAGTTTTTAATCTTAAAGCAAATTATCCAAAAGGACGGTCCTTGCTTTGTCACACATGCTCATTTTTTTTTAGCAATTTTTACAAATCCGAAACATTAGCTATAATTTCACACCATTTTTCTAAAAATAGTCAACGCGTTACTTTTTTTAATATTTAATATTTGAAGTTTTTCGCCTCTTCTATAATAGAAAAGCAAAAAATACTAGTTCAAATCACAATTTACTTATTCTATACAGAAAATAACGTGTTTATTAATTATAATACGCATTCTCTTTTTGAAAATAATTTAAAAAATTTAAAAAAGAATATAAATATCTATTTATTTTAGAAAAAAAATATTTTTCGTATTTACTTTTGCTTCAGTATATTAATTAATTAAATTTGAATATTTATATATTCATTTTACATTATTTTTAGAAAAAGAACCATCACTCGTGTTTCTTTAATATTGAAGATTTTTGATTTTACGTATGTAATTCTTAATATTTGGTGATATGTTTTTCTATCAATAAAGACGTTAATGGGCACAGTTTTTGTCCTCACCACTAATAAACGCCTTTCAATTAAAAATATATTAAAATACACGTATATATACGTTTATTTTGATAAACATAAATAAGTAAATTATGTTACCAATTAAAGATATTTTGGTATATTTTAGAAAGAAATAATTTTGCACTCGAAATCTACGATTACTAAAAATCTGGTTTATAATCATTTTTCTAATTATTCATATAATTAAATTTATCACCGCATATTTTTTCTCAACGTATATATTTTTTTATCTATTAATTTACTATAGATTAGAATATGATATTATTTTCGTATTATACTCATAAATAGTTTGTTTCTTTAACTAACGCGATTTACAAAAAACCTTTTGAATTGATTCGAAGCTCGTGTTCTTTTGCAACAAAAATCAATACACAAATTTCTAATGACTTTTATAAATGATGGCATTTCTAGGCGTAATTTAAAATTAAAAAAATATATTTCGCTTATTAATCTTATTTATTAGCCATAAAAAACTTATTTGTAGTAGTATGAATGTATTTTTAATATTAAATTTATATTCATATTGTTTGTCATATAAAATACATTAATTTTAAACACATAACTGCAATAAACTTTTTTAGAGAGTACTTTTTACTAAATTACAGACTAAGATAGTTTTTTTATATAGCATCAACTACATCTATATATTATTTCGATTTTATATAATTTCTAAAAAAAAACAACTTATCGTAATTTTTAAGTAATATCTATTATGAGAAAACTAAAAAAATGATCTGAATACTTTTAATCCTCGTAAACATAAATACAAAGTTTAATTAAAAAATCGGATTAAAAAATATAAAAAAAAACATATTTAGTTTTATATGAAAAATTACAAAACATTTAGCACGGATCTTTCTATAACGTTTTGAAGTATTTAATTACTCTCTAAAAATATATATCAGTTTTGTTTGTACTTTAATTTCTTTAAAAGATTGATTCGTTAATTAAATTTTTAAAGTACCTAAATAATTGGAACTCGGATAGTATGCATCTTTTTGTACCTTCAATATGGATCTGCAAACAGTAAACTAAGGAAGATTTTTTACTTTTCATAACCGGTGTATTTTTTATATCAATAAAAAACGATCATACTTTCAAGGGAAAATTTATGGATCGAACATAATTTTTTATAAAATAAAAACTCTTTTGATAACACATTACATTTAAATGCACTAAAATAATATCAAAACCAAATCCATCCTTATAAATAATAAAATCGGCATTGATATTTTCATTATAATATCAAATTGGTAATTTTAGAGAATAACCGATATTGATGTGTTTGAATAGATTCAATTTCAATTTTTATATTTGCCATACGTGCAAAGGTATACGAAGTTAAATACAGAATGTTAATAAATTTTATAAAAAAAAAATTGAGAATTCGAATTACAATATATAATATTGCTATTCTATAGAAAAATCACACAAATTTTGTTCCATGAAATCATTGACGATAGTTTATTGGTGTTTCTTAAATATAAATGTATTATTTCTCTAGTCTCCTATTATTTTTTTTGTTTGATAAAGAAATAATTATATTATTTAATTTTCCAATTTTATTTATTTATGCTATTAGAATTACATAAAAACATGTTCAATTAGTTAATTCATTCCATATAGATTATAAAACTTTATTCCTAATATCTATATACGATCGATTTATTACATCAATTAATGTATTATGGCCTAGTTATGTTTACTTTTAAACATCAATTTTATCATTTTATATACTTTTTTTTATATCTAGTTATAGAACATATAACGTTATGTTCATGCAAACCAATATTTAACAAAGTACTTTCTGCGCTGATTAGGAAAAAATATTTTTTACGACCTACAAAAACAACTTTTGATGAAGCATAATATAAAATAGTAATATACAATATTGAATATAGTAGACAGCTAGTGTTAATCATGTAGTTTCTGATAGCGCCTGTTGAAGATATTACAGCCCGAGTTCCTTTTATTCTTTAAAACTATTCAAAAAATAAGTCTACAAATATTTTATATCTATAAAATTAAAATATAACAATATAAATACATTATACACATGTTTTAAGCGTATTATTATATATTTTTCTTCTAGTTCATTTATTAGGATTTGTAAATAAAAACATCTGAAATACCTATTATATATTTTATTTAAAACCAAATACGATATGATTTATTTAATATTCTTATATATATTTAGTAAGAAGTTTCCCTTATGTGTAATTTTTAAAAATAGATTTTGGAAAGTTGATATATTTTGACACTCTTTGTTTCTAAAATAAGATATTTAAAAAAGGAAGTTTAAAATTTCTAATGATTTTATTTTTTTCAACATTAAATCAAAAATATTTATTCATAATACTATTTTATCATATATGTTCTTTGATATAAAATCAACATCAAATAGACTTAGATTTTTTTTCTATGAGTAGACGCCGTATTTTTTTTCTTTTTTATAAAAAAAAAAAAACAAATTAAACCTTCTGAAATGTTAATTAATTTAAAAAAATTTTATTATCAAATTTCTAATTTAAGAAATAAAACGTATCTTCTACGCCCTGTGATTTTTGAAAACACTTATCAATTTATTACGAATTTAGTTGGCTTAACATCATTCATTTTACTTTTTTTTCATTAAAAGAGCTCAAATTATACTATTTCAAGTGTTGAAGTGTTAAGACGTTTTTACGGTTTAATTTTTTTATTATTTTAATTATTTTAAATTTATTATTAAAATTACGTAATTTTTGTAATTTTGCAATTCTGCAAATTTTTACGGTAATAATAATAAGTAATTCTTGACCTAGCTTAATTGAAATTTAATAAGTGCACAGTTGACAATTTTTTTATTTTGTTTTTTTTATTAACATTTTATAAAATTTTAAACTTGTTCTTAAAATATTTTTCAAACGTCCAAAATGACTAACAAATGTGATGCTGTTTTATGTAACAACACTGACAGGAAATCAAAGTTTGTTATCTGTAAAGGTTTTTGCAAGAAGAAATTCCATGGTTCGTGTTTGTTCCGTGATAGAGAATGGTTCGTTTCAGAACTGGCTGAACACTTCATCTGTACGGATTGTCAACAAATCGAGGATTATGTTGATAATATTCATAGAAAGATAACGGTGTGTATTGATGGCCTAGTAAATGAGAGGGACGACCTAATTAATCTCACACAAAAAACGATCAAATGTAGTTCTGACAACTTTACTGAAATGGCAAAAAATTTTGACAACTTGAACACTTCCATCATTGACTCCCAACGCTCTCTGATTGAAACTCAAGGCTCCATCTCGAAAGCGATCGAAAACGTTATAGACGCTCAACTCAGCCAATTTGTGTCCACCGCAACCAAGAAACTTGACGATATAATTGGAAATATTGTGTCGGCGAAAATTGAGCCCTATATCAAGAAGCTTAGCGCCCTAGATAAAATAGCTGCAAACGACACAGTTGTTTTGGTTGACCGGATGAACACAATTTACAACAAGCTGAAAGATTTGGTTGTTAACAGTCAGCAATCAATTGAGGCAGAACTTTTCAATATTAGCTCAGCATCGCAGCTTACAGTCATTGACAATGATGCTGAAGAAATGACCACATCTCCTCCCTCGATCTCTTTAGCCGAAGAACTTTTAATGACGACTCAGCAGAAGACCAAAATTTCTGTTGATGACGTAATAGAGACAAACAAACCAATTGAAAATGTCAAGCCAATTAAGAATAATAATAATAATAAAAAAAAAAAAAAATAATAATACTATTAATAATAATAATAATAGTAACAATAATGTTGTAACAACCCTTCACCTTAAAGGCGCTCCCACATCTGCGGATTCAAAATGGATTAATAATTACATAAAAGGTAAATTTAAACTTAATGTAAAAAGTGTTAAACTGAATCCGCATAAAATAAAGCCGGAAAATAGAACCTATTCCAACTTTAAAATTGAAGTTTCCACTCCTGTCGCTGAAAAGCTGTTGAATAGCCGACATAGCCACAAATGGAATGGAATGGAGATGTCCAACTGGAATAACTATTTAAGTATTAACTCCAACACACAAAGCAACCACACACTTTCAAACAAAACGAAACAAAACATTAAAAATAAAAACCCAAAACAGGACAGCTCCATTATACCTAATATTATAATCAAAAACAATAACCCTGAAACAGTAAAAACCAAAACACAACAAAAAATTAAATACCCAAATTTTCGTTCTAGTGGAATTCTTAATCCCGGTACTTCAAAAAAAAACACTCTAAATCCACCACAAATATCACCTTTATTATCCTTAAAAATCCCTTCCCCATTTGAAATAACCAATCCTTCTAAAAAAAATCCTCAAAATCCACCAAATATATCCCCTTTATTATCTTTACAAATCCCTTCCCCATTTGAAATTACCAACCATAGTACCCAACAAATCCTTCTTCCTACAAATCTTAACCCCCAAGTTTCAACCTTTTTACCTTTACAATCTCCACCCCCTTTTGAATGTCCTACTCCCGCTGTGTCTTATGAATCTCCCATACCTCCTTTTTCACCTCCTTTTAGCTCACATAAGGCACTTCCTTGTAATCCTCATCCCTCTCTCTTTGATCCGGTTTTTCCTCCTATTGTTCAGCTAACAAAAAGCACCTACAACGAAAATAGCAGGTATATCCTTGGTCGTTTAAGGGACACTCATTTACTACGCAATGTTAGACTTTATTTGGCCTATCTCCATGATAAGGAAGACTCAGTCTGTATTGATGGAATGACTAATACACACCTCAGAATCCTCATTCAACAAGAGGGTCTTCCGCACGACGCTTCCAGGTTGGGCCAAATATACGACCGATTTCATGAGGCCTATGGCCTAAGTTCATGAGGCCTATGGCCTAAGCTTCTGACTTAAAATCTTACGCTTCCCACATCTCATCAAACCGTACAGTTTTTCTTCAAAGGGTGCGGGAGAACCATGACAAGTTTTTTCGTCCCTTACATGCATCAAAGACAAATTATAACTATTAGTACTAAATCCCCTTCTCCCTTACCCCCTCGGTCTAATTTCTCCTTCTATTACCAAAACGTTAGAGGACTACGCACTAAGACCAAAGACGTTTATCTTAATTCGGTGAACCTTGATTTTGAAGTATATGCTCTGACGGAGACATGGTTACATTCTTCGATAAATAACCTTGAACTTTTTGGTAATAGCTACGCCACTTTCAGAAGAGATAGATACCTAGATATGAGTCCTTCTTCTAATAATACACCCAAAGGAGGAGGAGTTCTGATTGCTATAAAAAATTCCTTCCATTCTTCTGAAATATCCATCCCTAATACAGACTCCCTTGAAATAATTTGTGTCAAAATTGAATTCGCTTTAAAAAACATTTATGTGTTTTGCGCTTACATTTCACCGAATTCCCATATTGATATTTACTCTGGAGTTTTAAGGGCAATTGATTTTATCATTCCACAACTAAATCCTTCTGATGAGTTTATTTTGTGTGGAGATTTCAATTTACCTCATTTAAAGTGGACGCAACATGACGAAGAAGCATATCTCGTTCCTGTGAAACTTTCGCATGAGATTGATATTCTATTCCTAGATTGCATCTATAGTCATTCTCTCCAGCAAAAAGTAAAAAACTCCCTTCTAAAACAACTTGACCTGATCTTTTCTTCTGATTGGAATAATACCCTTCTCTTTGACTGTGTTTCAACTCTTGTAAATATTGATCCTTATCACCCACCTATCTGCTTTACTATGCACCTTGACTGTCCTATAGAACCTGACGCTGCTAGTTTGTATTGCTACAATTTTAGCAAAGCTGACTTCGTAGGTTTAAATCAATTCTTTCTTTCTTACGACTTCTCTACATTGTTTGAAAATGTAGACATCGACCTTACTATGAGTAGTTTTTACAGCATTGTTTATGAAGCTTTTAAACAATTTATCCCAATTACCATTGACAAAAAATCGGATTCTAGTCCTATCTGGCTCAATTCTCACTTAAAAGCTCTCAGAAATAAAAAAAAATAAGGCTTGGCGAACTTACTTGAAATCTAGAAGTAGATGCGACCATTTAGCCTTTGTAAGTTTATTCGAAGAATTTAAAACCCTTTCTGAGCAAAAATATAACGACTATTTATATGAAACGTCAAATAAAATTAAAACTGACCCTAAATATTTTTGGAAATTTGTAAATAGTAAAAGAAAATGCGACAAATTCCCAACATTTCTTGAATTCAACGGACGTAAGAGTAATGAATCCAAAATCATTTCGAAATTTTTCAAGGCTCATTTTTCAGCTCCATATAGTAACCCAGCCTTTCTCATTTCTGATGAAAATTTTTCCCATATTAAAGATCCCGTTGTCCCTTTGCCCTTAAACATATATTTCGACATTGATGAAGTGAAACTACAGTTGGAAAAACTTCGCAATAACTTCACCCCGGGCCCAGATGGCGTACCTGAAGCAATTTTAAAAAATTGCGCTGAATCTCTGGCCTCACCCCTATCCTCTCTTTTCAATTTTTCCCTTTCGTCTTGTACTTTCCCTTCTTTTTGGAAAAAAGCCTTTATTAAGCCTATTCACAAGAAGGGTTCCAAACAAGATGTTGAAAACTACCGTCCCATTGCTAACCTTTCTGCTATACCTAAACTCTTTGAACTTTTGATTTACAACTCAATTTATGACCCTTGTAAAAACATTCTCATTCCCAATCAGCATGGTTTTATGAAAAAGAAATCAACCATCACTAATCTTCTTGAAACAACTTCTATTCTTGTCGAATCTATTGAATCGGGATTTCAAACTGATGTCATTTACACCGACCTCAGCAAAGTTTTTGACCTTCTACCTCATAATGTAATTCTGTTCAAGTTAAATAAGTTGAAATTCCCTACTTACTTCGTTAATTGGGTTGGCTCTTATCTCAAGGATCGCACTTATAATGTAATTTTTAGATCTTCTATATCTTCAGCTTATGAAGCCAATTCAGGAGTTCCTCAAGGTAGTCATCTCGGTCCCCTTCTATTTATTATTTCCATAAATGACGTCATTTCAATAATACGAAATAGTGAGCTTCAAATCTACGCGGACGATATGAAAATTTTTAAAAAAATCACATCAGTTGAAGATGCAATCCTCCTCCAAGGAGATTTAGATCGCTTCTATACTTGGTGCCAATCTAATAACCTGTCTCTCAACATCAGTAAGTGTGCGTTGATGTCTTACACTCGTAAGCAAAGCCCCATCATATTCCCGTATTCTTTCAATAATAACGCAATTAGTAAAGTAACCACTTTCAAAGACCTGGGTGTGCTTTATGACGAAAAACTAACTTTTAAACTCCACTACGACAATATTATAAGTAAGACCAATTCCATGCTTGGTTTTGTCAAAAGATTTTCGCGTGAATTCAACGATTCTTATATTCTTAAAATTCTATACACTACAATTGTCCGCCCCAATATTGAATATGCTAGTCAAGTTTGGTCACCTCACTATAATGTGCATATTGATCGCATTGAATCTATTCAAAAAAAATTCTTACGATTCGCCCTTCGCCACCTCCCGTGGTCAAATCCTTTAATTTTACCACCTTACGAAAACAGACTAAAATTAATCAATTTAGTTCCCCTAAAAAAAAGACGCGAAGTGTCAGATGTAATTTTCATAACTCAAATTATCAATGAAAATATTATCTCTCCCTTTATTTTTCAGCGAATCGTATTTCGCAGCGATACCCGCCTCCGTTCTCCTGACCTTTTTACTCTTAAATTCCACAGAACGAACTATGGACAAAACGAACCAATCAATCGAATGCTCTTGACAGGAAACAAATATAAACATTTAATTGATTTTTCTGTATCAAAAGAAACACTAAAACTAAAACTTTTTTCTAGTAACTAGATTGTAAATTTTAACTTGTAAATTTTATATTATATTATATTGAATAGTTTTAAATTTAAATTGTACATAAATTATTGTTTTGTAATTTTAATTGTAATTTTGAATTGTTAAATTGAAATTATTTTTGTAAAAGTTTGATCTAAACTGAAATAAATAAATAAATATTATAAAAAAAAAAAAAAAAAAAAAAAAAAAAAAAATTTATAATAATAAATCCATAGAAGTCCTTAAGTTATTTTAACGACTCTGGTTCTAAAAATTTTAAATAAAATGTATAGATTCCAGTACTTGCTTCTCCGGATCTACATCCTGGAAGAAATTCAATAACAGGATCACTCTTGTACCAAATTATTTATAAACCAAAATAGATTTTAATGACGTGGTTGTTTTATTGAATAAAGGAGATATTGAAAATTCGAAAAATGTCATTTTGAATATTTCTTACAGATTTTCGAGAAGAATCTTAACAATATGAATTTTATTATATGTAGAAAAATGAACTTACAGTAAATTCTTTTCATAATAGTATATTATATATAGAAGCGATAAAAAATAAAATTAATTTATAAACAGGTAATTTCTAAATCATTACACAATAAATGAAATATTAACAATTAATGAGTAATAATTTTCAATTAAGTTTTAGAGCATTTTCTTTTGTTATTTTATGTATGATCTTTTCATTCCAGAATAGAACATGTAGCTCAAAGGCTAAATCATATTGGATTTTATTTTTGATGTTTTATCAACGAATATATATTGCTTTTGTTTTTTTTAAAATTATATTTTTCAGTTAACTTTAGTAATAAACAAAAGTAAATTCAATAACATAAAAGTATGACGCAAATCACTTACGTATATAATTATTTTACTATACTATATTTCAAAACTACGTCAATTGTTTTTATATGGTTTTAAAACAGTTTCAGACATTTAAAATATGGCGCGATCCTGTCAAATATTATAAAAAATGCTTAATGGCATTTGTATAACTTAAATATTAATCACAAATAAAATCAACTTTATTACACATTTCGTATTATATCCATTTGGCGCCCGCCCTGTAAACGATCCATGTAAAGAAAATAAAAAAATTATAAGAAAACTATTTATTTTATAAACTCTAATATTTTTTCAAGTGCACTCGTTTTAAAATTATCTAAAAACATAAATTCAACGTAATAATTCTGTCTAGAAACACCTGTTAATCCTTTAGTTTTTTTTTAATACCAAGTTTGATTTTATTATTGTAACTTTCGACATTTTGTGTATGAACACCAGTGTTTCTATCTACAAAAAAATACTTAATGCAAACCGATCTATGACTATATTCATTTAATATCCTATAATTGTATATATGAGTTAAGTTATCAGAATGGATTATAGAATTATTTCTAACCACTTTAGAAATAATAGGAATTAGCGTTTCTGATCTTTTATTTGGTATAATACAAGCATATCCGGTTGATGGTGTTGAAGATGGTTCTATTACGGTTAAAAGCCGTGTTTGATTAACTGTTAGTCTACCTTTATGAGCCTTCACACCTTATGGTTAATCATAGTCTTATCTACTTGGACAATGCAACCTGTACCATTTAATTGAATGATCAATAAAATATTTTTTTTTAATACTTCTATAATCAAATTTTTTAATTCATTTAATGTGGTTCGCGAAATAGTAATGTTTTTCAGTATTTCAACTTGCTGTATACATTGCGACCAGAACATCGATATTTTTATTACGAGTTTCGTATTAATTCTAAATTTCTGGAGAAAAGAATTCTTTCTGATGGATCTCGTATGTTGATATTTCGGACATATGTATTAATTACACCTCCACTCATAACCAACTATATTGTCTGATAATAGTTTTAATTAACCCCATTTCGTTATTGCAATCTGCTAATATTTGTTTACTTGGGATTAGTTTTTTTTCAAATAAAATTTTTATTAAAGCCTGTTTATCCATCAGAATAAGACTTTCTAAAAATTGTTCGATATGTATGGGGGATAAATAATTATTTAATAAATATGTTTTTTTATTCTAGAATTTTCTTCACTTCGTTTTTATAGAATATTCTATTAATATGACACATGTCCAAGTCCTTTATAGATCTATAGTTTAAATTTTAATATTATTGCTCATTCCTATAAAAATAAATATTTATTCAATATCTTCTATACCTTCATTAAAAATGCTTTCTACATTACAAATGTTTCAAATGGCTTGCCTATCTCGTCACTTTGAATAATATATTTACAAATTTCTACAATTTCTTTTGAAAGCTCAATATCAAACGATATAAAATCATTTATTTGATCAATATAATCTCCTTTGATCAATCCTATAAAATAGTACTTATTTAATTCTTCCAAATCTAGTTTAAAACTTGTTTTTATTTTACACACAAGATTTTGATTAACAGAACCTCATTTATAACAAAATATGAAAGATACACCTTTTTCAAAGTCATATTTACAAATACTTTTTTGATTGGTGATTGATTCAATCCTCGGGATATAATTTGGCGAGATTTTATTTTGTGTGGGTTAAAGAAAGGGCAATCTGATTTATGTGATATATGCTCGTGTATTGCAATATCACTCTTTACCGAATCTTCAGGATGTTTTTTGCAATATACGCATTTGACAGAATAAGATCTCAAAGATTATTTATTTACAAAACTACATATAGCAAGTGATTCTGGTGTTGATACGAAATCTTTTGACCGTGGACGTTTCAGAAAGGTTGCTAAACGTTCTTCAAACTAATACATTAAATTAGCGTTGAAGATATTTAAAAATATTGAAAAACTATTAAATATTTAATGCTAGTAGACGTTCATAGACTTCTTTTAATATGAAGTAAATTTTTATAGAATAAATTATAATATTGCAAAACAGATATAAGCCTGTAAAATCTTATAAGAAAAACGCTTATGATCTAATATAAAATTATCTGATAGTTCGTTTTGCTTTTATAATTAATTCAGATATAAAAAATGAATTTTATCTTTAAGTGCACCATTTTTTTAAATAAAAATAAACAGTTTTTAATTTGTTTTTATTCGTCTGATATTAAATATCTCTATTTTGTTTAAAATAAATGTTATATATTTGTTTTAAATCTATTAATGTTCGAACTCATTTATACGGAATTACACATTAATCGATGATTATAAAAGTTTTACTGTGATCTAAGACTAATATCATATTTTCCATTAAATAAAAGAGTAATAAATTATCATGTAGCTGACCTTTTGCAAATAAATTCAATCGTGCACTATTGCGAATATATAATTTAAATACGTTGAGTTTTAAATATTAAATTTAAAAATATAAAGTTATACATCGAAAGGGCCGAAATAATATTTAAGATATGCCAATACCATATTAATAAATCACAAGAACTTTATGCCGATAAAAAAAATAAAAAAAAAAGGATACGATTCACAAAATTAAAGTAGAAAATTTTAAAGTGAAAAATGTAGAGTTTCTGGTGCGGATATATACGAACCGTAAAATCGCGGTTTTTTAATTCCAAACCGCGTCCGCAAACTGTTCTAGAAAACCGCGGTTTTGCGGTTTTTAAATGAAGAAAAAAATTTACGAAATTTTAATATATGTACATAATAGGCTTTGTGTTTTAACTCAAAATAACAATTCAAAAACTATTAGTAGGTCATATATAATATACATATTTAAGTAGTAGGCGAATATTTAAATATAAAAAAAATCAACAATTTCTGTTAAGCGTCAAAGTAAGGTAAGGTGAGTAAAGAATAATAATTTTAAATTGAAAAATAATTAAAAAAATTAAATTTCCTATTCTTCCAGAAAAATGGCAGAAAAAAGTGTAGTTTGGAGATATTTTAATAAAATACAAGCGAGCAAAAAGTTATTTGTATGAAATGTAGCACAAAAATTAGCAATGTTCGAGGGTCAACTGGAGCAATGCAAAATCATTTAAAAAATGTGCACAAAATATCAAATATAAATAGCAAAACTCAATTAGAAGAAAATGACCATGACCAACCTGTTTCTAAGAAACAAAAACCTTTATTTGATTATTTTCGTCCAGATAAGATGAAAACCGTCATTGCAAAAATGGCATGCCTTGATGGTATAACTATAAGAGCCATAACTAGATCAACATTTATTCGTCACGCAATAGGTGACCGTTTTTCCAACCAAATTTTCCCAAAATGCGAATCTGATGTGATGAATTTAATTTATAAGGAATATGAAGATAAAAAAAATAAAACAATTGCAAGATTTGCTGATTTGAAAAAAAATGGAACAAAATTTAGCATTACGTTAGATGAGTGGACAAGTGCGAGACGTCGCCGATATTTAAACATTAATGTTCATGGAGAAGGAGATTTAAATTTCAATCTTGGTTTAGTACGCATTCTGGGAACTTGTAATGCCAATGAAATAATTCAAAAAGTTGAGAATTTTTTAAAAAGTTTTAGCATAAGTTTCGAAAATGTTATAGTTGGCTCAACTCATGACGGTGCACCGATCATGCAAAAATACGGGCGAGAATGTCCTGCAGAACCATTTATATGCATTAATCACTCAATTCACTTAGCGGTTCAAGATACTTTTTATAAACAATTATGTTATACCAATTTTCTCGATGAAAATGTGGAAGAAGATAGTGAAAATGATGAAGATATTTACGAAGATGGTTCAGATTCAGACAAGGCTATTGCTACATGTGAAAAATATGATGGGATTGAAGATGACCTTAATATTCATGAACAACTCAAAATGGTAAGAAAAGTAGTTAAATATTTTAGGCTTTCACCAGTTAAAAATGATATATTACAAAAAAAAGTAAAAGAATTATTCAATAAAGAAATTGAGCTTCAGATGGATGTAAGAACTAGATGGAATTCAATTGAGCCAATGTTAGAAAAGTTTTCAATGTTGAAAGAGCCCTTACTTCAAACTTTGAAAGATTTGAACGCATTTGGCTTGATTGAAAACATTAATTTTGATCTTTTATTAGTTCTTAAGGACACATTATCTCCTATGAGTGCTGCAGTAATAACACTTAGCCGGAATGACGCAAATATTTTTACTGCTCAAGGAGTTGAAAACTTTTTATTCATAAAATTAAGTGCAATTAAATCGGAAATAAGCAGCAATTTATTGATGAATTTTCAAAAACGACTAAAAGATCGTGAAAGCAAATCCTTAACTGAATTATCAAAATGTCTTATTGATCCAACAAAAATTCCGACCAAAGAAAATTTAGCATTAGCAATTAGTCTTTTGAGCCGTCTTCTTCATCAAACAGGAGACATAATTGAATCTGCCCAAATTGATTGTACCTCAAATGCAAATTTAGATAACTACGAACTCTCATTGCAAGATGAAATAAATAAAGAAATTGAAAACGTAATGAATGGGCCAGACAAAGATCATTCACAAAGTTTAATTTTATTAAAACAAGAATTTGCTTTATTTCGAAAAACGTCGGATCGAACAAAAAATTTGGACCTACTTTATAAAGCGCTTTCCACAATAAGATGCTCGTCCACATATGCTGAAAGAACTTTTTCAGTCAGCGCTAATTTTTGCACAAAATAAGGTCAAGACTTTCTGACAAATCGTTAAATTGTTTAATTTTTTTTTAATTTTTTTATTTAAATAAATAAAAAAAAACTAAAGAAATCATTAAATGTATTTTTTATTTTTTTTATTTTTAAATTTGGAAAACCGCGGTTAACCGCGGTTTTTAGAATTTAAAAACCGAAAACCGCGGTTTTCAAAAATGCGGTTTTTCAGAAACTCTAGAAAAATGGCAAAAATTAAAAATGGAAATAAACTAAAAGTATTAAATTTTCAATATTATTCAATATTATTTTAAACGAATAATCATTATAAGTACCAATTTACATAATTTTATTGTAAAATAGGGTACTATTAGCTCGACGCACATCTTTTGGGTTTTCATATCACGCCAAGTTTTATTATAGTAATTTTCTAGGTTTTGTGTGTGAAAACCGGTAATCGCAACAAGACTTGAGTTTATAGGATATTTTTAAATGCATATAATTATATTATTTATCCAAAAAGTCGACTCATTTCCATTTATCTGCATAAATATGCTACCTATGCCCGACAGAATCCGAATGATCGGTTATATTGTATATGTAATTTCATCAAACATAACAACAGCATACTCTTCTGAAAGAGGTTTTAAACTATTATAACCAGGTTTGAGAGCCAAAACAGGTATCATAGGTGCTCTACCTCTATAAAATTTAATATTTTGGGTAGCTAAGTTTCATCGATATGTACAGTCCTTACAGTACTCCAAGATTTATTGGTTTTTTATCAAAAAAACTTTTTTTTTTTTTTAAATAAGCCTTTGTTAAATTTTACCTATCGCTCTTTTACTTACACTAATAAATTTCTTATTACTGTCTTATTTGGGTTTTTTAGAATAAAATAAAAGCTTTTAAGTTTTCTACATAAATCTTAATATTATGAAAACCCTGAATTCTAAAATTTAGTAAGTCGCTTATTATTATTACTAGAGCGCGGATTTTCATACGGTATTTTCATTTACGTATGAAAAAAAAATACGCCGTATGAAAAAAATAATACGCCGTATCAAAAAAATAATACGCCGTATGAAAAAATACGGTTATGAAAAAACATTAAAATTTTATTGTCAGACTTCCATGATTTGTATTTTGTTGGTTCATGGATTAATCTTTAGAATTATTAAAAAAATCTAACTTTTTTTAACATTTTACCGTATGGAATAAATTTTTACCGTATGAAAAAAAATTTAACCTTGTAGATCTATAAAAAGGCTTTAAATCGTTCAAAAAATCGTATTTATATTATAAAAACCGCTATATCGGATTAATAATTTTTATAAATCTGTTTTTCCTCTAAGATTTTTTGCAAAACGTATAAAAATCCGGCTCTAGTTATTATAATATAGTATTCTAACTTGTCATGATATTTTTAATAATTGAATATAGGTAACACTCTTCTTTTGCAAAGCATCTAAAATTTTTTAAAACGTTCCTTTTGTCATATATTTATATATTTATATATTTATATATAAAAATTATGGTGTCAAAATAAGAGACACACTTAAAAATCATCTTTTTAATAACATTTAATATATTTTTTTTGCAATTAATGATTGATATCATTTCAGACTTCCAGTCATTTTTATAATACTTATTATATTTATTATTAAATTAAATTGTTTTAAAGTTGAGTTAAATGAGAGTTAAATCAGGTTCACCTGATAAATTAAATGAAAATGTCCTGATATGTTATGATTACGTCAAAAAATTATCGGTTGGGCATGTACGTTTGAATAATTAAAAAAAGAAAAAACAAAATGGCTAAAAAAAAACCTTAAAAATAAAATAATTTTTTTTTTTTAGTGATTTTTATTTTTCGAATTTTAATTTTAAATTGATTATTTCACTTATAGAATTTTTTTATATATTTTTTTAATTATTTTTGATTAAATTTTATTCACTAATTTTTATTTAGAAAATTAACAAAAAAAAATTGAAATAAAAAAACAACAAAATTAACCCGGGTTAAAAAAAATCATGGTGTGAACAGCAATTTTCAATTGAGGGATAACCTGATTTAATTCATGAGTAAAATTCTTAGTTTGGAAAGCCTATAAGGCTATTTGATTTTCCGATTTTCTTAACTCCAAATCTATTTCATAAAGCTCTAATGTACGTTTGTCGATATTGTTAGTTACTCTTGTTTGCTCCATTAGCAATTCAGACCATTGTTTCATGTAGCCCAAAGTTGATCTGTAAAAATTATCTTTGTTATTAATATTTGTTTTTAATTATCTGAGTTTTTGTTCCCGATAATTTTTTTGCGGTTTTAAATCTTCTTTCAACAAATTCAACTTCTCGTCTTCGTCTAAATTTCATTTGAATTTTTTTTTCGTTTTTTTTATTTTGGGCTTTTCGCCAACTAACATATCATCAAATATATCATTATCCAAAAATCTACATCATGAAAATCATCACCTTTATCCAAAAAATTGAAGAGGGAAGTTTCTTTTAAAGAAGATTCTTCTTCTTCCTCACTCACTCAGAATAAAACTTAGTTCTTAATCCAACTCTGTTTCATTTTCATTCTCACTTTTAAGTATTTCCAGAGCACCAAATCTTTTTTTGATTTCATTATTAATCCGTGTAATATTAATGATGTACTCTTCTAATGGAGTCATTATTTTCTCTTTGAACGGCCCTCCTCCCGTTTTATTAATGGACTTTTTATTGGTTTTTGTCCGCTGTTTCTTTTGACTCCAGATCTAAAAAAAGATATATTATTTAAAAATAAGATTCCATTTTTTTTTGGAAATTTTAGACTAGGGAATAAAATTAAATTAATATACTTTATTTTGATCTCCCAATCACGAGGTAAAAAAATTCAGGAAAACCTCAATTATTCTATGAGTTTCCATTAAAGTTATACCATGGTCTGAATCAGACATAATTTTTTGTCCACTTGTATAGTTTACATAAACTTAACAAAACATTGTTATAGTAGAAACTTGCAAAATTGTAGAAAAAATAAAACATATACCCAGGCCCAGGCCCGGCTCGTGGTTTTTTTTTTGGGTACTTTTCCGTTAGCCGGGCGCAAATGTACGGCGCAAAAAATTAAAATGCAAAGCGAAGCAGAAATGATGCCGAAAACTTATAGTCATTTAAAATGAATAGTTTTTTCGTGTATCGGTCACCTTTTTTTTTTTTTTCTTGGCGTGCTTCGCGCGATGCGAATGGGACGGGGAGTCTGTAAATTTCTGCACCACTGGTGTAATTTAAAAAACGATCAGTTGTGCAGAAATTTACAGAGTCCCCGTCCCATTCGCATCGCGCGCCAAGAAAAAAAAAAAAAAAGGTACCGCATGCCCCGATACACGAAAAAACTATTCAATTTTAATGACCATAAATTTTCGGTAACATTTCTGCTTCGTTTTCCGTCTTGATTCACAATTTTTTGCGCCGTACATTTGCGCCCGGCTAACGGAAAAGTAACTTTTTTTGTGTGTGCGAGGAATGATTGGCGTCTTTGAAAAAGTTTTCAATAGATACTAAAATGATATATAAAGCAAAAACTAGCTAAATTCATTTATGAAAAATGAGAACGTACAAAAGTTTTGATTAAACCTTTTATTATTAAATAATCCAAGTTCTTACAAAAACAAAAACAAAATTAATGAGAAAAACCTAATATAATATTACAAAATATATTTAATTACATAAATCTGTAAAATATATGTAAATTACACAAATCTGTAACAAAAAATATTCGTTTTGAACTTCCTTTACACTCTACTACTTTTGCTCGTCTTGGTTTGATTTTAGAGAAACCTTTCGGCAACACATCAAAGTTAATATTTTTAGAAATTTCAGATTCTATGGAGCAAGGATGTTGTATAAATGGATAAAGAATTTGCTTTCTTTATACTATAAACGATGAGGTAGTTTACATATGTTTTTTTTGCACCAAAATGTCAAAATGTTCAAAAAAAAAAAAAAACGAACAATGCCGTTGAGTTGGCGAGCAAATTAGTTTATTGGAGCAATCTGTGCAATAGAGACTTAAACAACAGCGACTGTGTAATAGCGACTTAAACAAATTGCTACCATTTAGACGAAAATATTATTTCATAAATTTAAAAAGCCGCTCAAAGTAAAAAAATAATTAAAAATATACCTAATTAGAAAACAAAATGCTAAATACTCTTCTTTTTCTGGAAAACAGTTGCGGCAAACGTAGACGATTTGTCTAGTCTTCATGTATCAACTCATTCTTAACTCATTCTTAAATTTATTTTGATTTTTCTAGATTTTTTTATTTTCGAACTAAATTTTCTGATTTGAAAATTTTTAAATCAACGAGTTGAACTTTTATTCAAACTAAAGCTCTTCGACTAGCTCGCTTCAGATTTCTAATTACTTCCAATATTTTTAAATAAACAAAAAAAAATCAAAATCACAATTGAAAAATTATTAATTTCCAATAAATTTAAAATAAAAGAAATAATTAAAAGTGAAATATTAATTCACATTAATAAAAATAATAATTAAAATTTGAGATAATGAAGTGTTGTGTTAAAGGGTGCAAACATTATTTAAGTGGAAATAATAAAAATTATGGAATTTCTTCTCATAGGTAAGTATCTTTAAAATTATTTTTATTAAACATTATTTTTATTAAATATTATTTTTATTAAATATAATTTTTTTAAATATTTTATTTATTATAAGTACAATTAGTAATATTTTATTAAAAATTAAAAGAAAAAATTAAAATTTGTATGGAAAAATATCGGGGGTTGGGGGGAAAACATAAAAAAAAAATTGCACCAAAACGTCAGATAAGAAAATATACAGAGTAATTGGCTTAATTTTTTAAAATCAAATGTTAGTCAGAGGACTTGGATTAGGTTAGGTGTAAAATTATTTTTATTTCAAAATAAAGTCAATGCATTCCAAAAATCTCTCTAGGCGTAAGTGAAGCTTAAGTGTGCAAGCTCGATTTGGCTGAAACTTGTTGAGGAGGTAGAGTCGCCATAAAACCCAAATCAGAGATATGGCCCTAATGCATAAAAATGTTTAAAATAGGAAGCTGTTATGCTGAATGGGGGACAGCTGCCGCCTCTCTGAAACTCCTAGGAATTTTTTTGCTTCTAAGCTTCGAGAAAAAAAAGGGCAAACCGGGAATAAAAAATAAGCTGCAGTTTATGTGAACCACTCAGAACCAGCTGAAACTTGGAGGGGGGGTAGAGGCGGTGCCAAACTTCCAAAACTGAAATCAGTTCTTGGGTCAAAGGCCCCGTTTCGGAGATACGGCTCCTCGAAGTTTTCATACATTTTATTTGGGACATTTTTTTTTTTTTGTTCGATTTATCCCATTTTTTTGAAGAGAGTGTAGGGGGCAGTGCCCGCCCGCCGCCCCCACTCCCTCCTCTTGTTTTGGGCCCCCCTTTATCCTTTTCCTTTATATTAAAATAGTATATTATACAATTTTTTTACTGTTGCAGATTTCCTAATGATCAGGAGTATAAGGAAATATGGATGAAGGCGGCGGGAATACCAAACTCAAGTAATGTTCAAAATGAAAGAATTTGTTCTGAGCATTTCGAAGACAATTGTTTTATAGGAACAAGGACCAAGACTCTTCGAAGTTATGCAATACCTACATTGAAATTAGGTGTACGTTTTACTATATTTTACGCAAACTTTGACAGTATAAGTAGACGGCTTAATTTATAATTATTTTTTGCAGATACCCGCAAGCTCTACATTCATACCTCAAATACAATGCCAAAACATTTCGGAAAATTATGGATCAGACATTTTCTGCTTGGATGACAATTTGGATCCTATAAATAAATCTTTGGAGGGTAAAATTTACGATGAAAATGCAAATCCAAACCTACCAACAGAACAAGTAAGTAAAAAATTAAAAATACCGTATTTATTAAAATATAATTCCGGATTCTATATCTACATTAAAATAAATTATAAGTGTTAGAATATTTAACGCAGTGGCATGCGGTGACTTTTATTTGAAGGTGTGCACCCTTGGAATGACCCAGAACCAATGACGAGGACTTAGAAGGACTATGGTTCCATTTCTTTTTTATTTATTTTTTTTTTTTTTTTTATTAATCTAGATTGTAGTTAATTATAATTTATAATGTTTTGAATTAAATTTAATTTCACAATAGTGCTTCTCCTCAAAAAAATTTTAAAATAAAAATATTCTGTGTAAAAAAATTCAACATGCATTTTGTTACTGTAATTTCCTTTTGAGATTTAATTACACCAAACAAAACTAGAATATTTTACATTCAGAATATTTTTATTCCAAAATTTTCATTAAACTAAATTTTAACAAAAACATTTCATTAAACAATTTTTTTTTAAAGACAACATTATTGTCACTTACAACCGTTTACTTTTCAGAACCTTACACCTTCACAGTTTTCCACTAGAGTTTTTATGTTCAGAGAGAGAAAAATTCCCTTGAGCGGCAAAACATCAAAAGCACAAAACAAAACAAAACAAAACAAACACACCTTCCCAGTTTTCCACTAGAGTTTTTATGTTCAGAGAGAGAAAAATTCCCTTGAGCGGCAAAACATCAAAAGCACAAAACAAAACAAAACAAACACACCTTCACAGTTTTCCACTAGAGAAAAATTCCAGAGAGAGAAAAATTCCCTTGAGCGGCAAAACATCAAAAGCACAAAACAATATAAAAAGCTTACACCTTCACAGTTTTCCACTAGAGTTTTTTGTGTAGGATCAGAAATTGTTTATAATGTTCGTTTGTTGATAGAGAGGTGCAGAAATTTTGTAGCACACAAAAGGATTTATTTTTTGTTATTTTGCTTGTGTAAAATGATTACGCATGCGCAATGCTGGAAATTTTTTATATGAAAAATAAAAAGCTTTATTACTTTTGTTCAAGCAAGTTGTGCTAGCACCTGATTAGCACCAAAAAATTTGTTATAACTATAATTGCTGTGCGATAATGGTAAATTTTTAGTTTTTACTTTTTTCAGATTCTAACGCGATTTTTGAAAATATTCAGAGTACTTTTGTTTGCCAGTTTGTATTGAAAAAAAAAAAACATATTGATTTAAAAACTCTAGCTAGTTATAATTTTTTTTTATAATTTTATTTTGATAAGGTATTTTTTAAGAGAGTGTGCTCTGCACCTGGAGCACCTGGAGCACCTTAGACCGCTTGCCACTGATTTAACGTAGAGAACCGAGGTAGAAGATTCAAACTAAAGAGTTCATTATTTTTCAGATCTTTCCCAATTATACTTTTATTTCGGAACCAGACTTTTTGTTTATATATGACAATTTTGCTGTAGCTAATGAATCTTTGGAGGTTCAAAACTACGAGCAAAATCCAATTGCATCATCATTTGTCGTTTCAAACTTACCAACAGAACAAGTAAGTAAAAAAATAAAAATATTTATCAAAATATAAAATGAAGGTTGAAACTTTACACAAATATTATTTTTTCATGATTTAGAAAGCAGCAAAACAATTTTTTTGTTGGCGTACTACAGGTATAAGAGACTGTCGTCATAGTTGAGGTCGTTATTGAGCTTTTATAAAGTAGTAAACATTATCAAACTAAGTATTCTAGAAATTTGTTTACAAACATTTTAAGGTTTTGTGCACGTTTTCTTTACTTTACTTTACTTTATTTTATTATATTTTTAAACTTTTATGTTATCTATATTACTACATCATATTCACATCTGCATCATATTTACTTACTCATTTATTTATTTTTACTTAACTAAATTTACTAATATTTTACTTTAATTTACTAAAGTTAATTCTATCTGTCTAACTTGAAAGCTTGGTTATATCTTTTAATTTTTCATTTGTGTTACTTTAGAAATTTAGTTGGTATTTCAATAGGTAAATTTTTTTCAGTTGTAATTTTATTTTTAAGTATGTAAATCCCATTTATGCATTTATAATATTATTCGATATATGGTTATATATGGTTATGTGTGTATAACCTCCTTTAGTTACAATATTTTGCTACAGAAGAAATCAGATTTTGAAAAATAACAATTGTAAATAAACCAAAAAAAAAAAAACAATATTCGCATCGTAATATTAAATATTTTTAAGCATCAAGATCAGTCATCATTACAATCAATATCAGAAACAATCCATCCATTACCATTATTAAAAGTGGAAACTTTGAAAGAAGCTTTGATATCTTCTGACAATTCTGAATTTAAAACCCCAAGAAAAACGCGCTTGAAAAATAAATGAATAAAAACTTAACAATAGATACCAAAGCTCAGCAAATACAACAAATAATTTTATAAATATTCTGTTCTGAAAACAGCATATCGAAATCAACAAAAGAAAATAAAAGGTCTCCATCAGCAAATAAGAAGACAGCATAAAAAAATTTCAAGCCTTGAAGCTGTGCTCAAAAATTTGGAGCAAAAAAATTTTATAAATGACGAGTTGAGCCAGCTACTCGCAATAGATAATCCAATTTCTAAGCAACTATTGGAAAGACAACTCTCAAAAAAAAAAAAACTTCCAGTTGATAAGACATACCCGAAAGAACTGAAAACTTTTGCGCTAAATTTAATTTTTTTTTCTCCAAAAGCGTATAGCTACATGAGAGAAACCTTCGATTGTGCTTTGCCACATCTATCAACTATAAGTAAATAGTATAAAAGCTATAATTGTCTACCAGGATTTACCCAAGAAGCATTGACAGCTCTCAAAATAGCATGCGATGCCGCCAAAGCCCAAATTGAATAAATTTTTGTGCAACTTATGTTCGACGAAATTCACATAAGAACTCAAATTGAATGGGATGGTCAAAGAAGTTACGGTTTTGTTGAAAATGGAATTGGAAAGCAATCTGATGTGGAGGCCAATCAAATTCTGGTCTTTATGATTGTCGCCATTAATAGATCTTGGAAAATCCCCATTGGATATTTTCCAATAGTTTCGTTGACTGGTGAGCAGAAAACAAATTTATTACTTCATGCAATAGAATTGATAAATGAATGTGGAGTTAAGTTGATTGGGGTAACATTCGATGGTGCTCCATGTAATTATGCCATGTGCAATTTATTGGGAGGTGAACTATCAGCAAATAATACAAATTATTACTTTCTGGACGAAAAAACGGGCTCGACAGTGTACATTATTTGTACTAATGATAATGCTACCGGAACTGTCGGGATTTATAATCTCACCTTCAGCTATTAATTTAGACAGGTAGGTAAAATCTAAATTTGCTGGCTTAATAATTTCGACGCTTTGAACGATTGCTTTTCCAGAATCACTAACAGGAAGCTGTGATTCCATTTGAGAAGAAGTAGAAGAATGCGCCATCTGTTGTTGATCAAGATGATCATCTTTTGCGGGAATGTTACCAGCGAACTTTGTAGGTAATTTAGTTTGAATTTCAGATTTTTCGCTTTCACTCAAGGTGTCTGTTTCTTCAGCTCCAGCGGACGATTCATCAATAGAATTTTGGTGTTTTGTGATAGACAGCACGAATCGCTTCAAATTTTTTAATTGTTGTTGACTCTTATTCCATTGCTCTTTAGCCAAAGTTAATACTTTTAATTGAAGCTCTAAAAGGGAAAATAAATTGTGTCATCTAAAAAATAAGTAATATTTTTTTAAAATAATGAATCATTTAAAAAAAAAAAAGAAGAAGCACATCATAAAAACATACATAATATTTTATCTGTTCATACAAACCCATTTTGTAGGCCTATATACTTCTTTTTTTTGTGTTCAATTTGCAAACAATGTTTGCAAATTGAATAACCTTATTTAAGTGACCAATCAATACTCTACAGACTTACTTTCAGATGTATTAGGTTCCATATTTCGGATAATAATCCCTATCAATAAATCAGGTCTTGTGTCATCGTCAAAAAATTTCATATTATTATTGGACTGAAGGACGCTGGGTAATTGTTTTTGACCATTTAATGTGTGGATATAAAAATCTTTGATACCTTTTGATGGGGATCTAACTACACCTAAGCGTCTATTATGATCCAAATACTTTTGTGTAGCTAAATATGCTCCATATTGAGATTCTTGAAATGGTGATAGTCGAACTATAACAATTTCTTTGTTCAAACTCTTTTTTATTTTGACAATATAATCCCAAACAGTTTCTGGACTGATTAATCCAATCACATCTAATTCTTCCGATAAATCTTTTTCCATATTATGAATTATTCCAGAAACCTAAGTGTTAAACATATTAATGTAATTAATACATATTACATAACCATATATTTAACTTATTTTTAATTAAAAGGTATAATAATGATATAAGTGATATTAATGTGAACTTAAATTTTATTCTCAGTAAAAAAATTTTACCTTGTGTCTTGAAAATGATTATTATAATCTATGTATAATATAATAATAAAGATTGACTACAAAATGGATCTAAATGATAGACATTCGAGCAATACCATAATATACATTTTTTTTCAATCTTAAATAAGTCTGAAGCAGTTCTTCTATTAGAACTAGTGATGGTTTAAGAAAAAAAAAAATAGTTAATAAGTCGATTATTACTTTATTAGTGACCCAATCAAAATAAGGACGTTCGAGAAGAATGATACAAAGCAAAAAGGACTACTCGGTTTCAATTTAATCCAATCTAGTACTAACCGGTTGTATTAATATTTGAAAAGCTCCAACATCAAATATTTTCATACTGCCGCTCCATTCCCAATATTCATTTTCATCGGGTGATGGTGGAGTTGGTATTTGAACAGTACTTGTACATAGTTTATCAAAATAGTTCATTTTATATATATTTCAATAGATTCAGATTCTACGATGCAAGTTAATTATTTATAACACTGAAATGAATAAATGAATGAATGAATGAATGAATAAATGAATGAATGAAAAATAAACAAAAGTTCCAAAAAAATAAACAGAAGTTACTTGCACTTCTGTTTTTATTAGAATTTTTCACGGTGTAGAAGATAGGGCGGAAGTCATAGTACAAAAAGAAAGGTAATTGAAAAGCCCGTGTTTTTCTAGAACATTGTATATGTCTAAATCCTACACTGAGAAAAATTCTAGAACAAAAACTTTTAAATTTCCTGTTTTTGTTCTAGAATTTTTTACAGTGTAGAAGATAGGGCTGAATCCATGGTACGAAACGAAAGGTAATTGAAAAGCCCGTGTTTTTCTAAAACATTGTATATGTCTAAATCCTACACTGAGAAAAGTCGTAGAACAAAAACTTTTAAATTTCCTGTTTTTGTTCTAGAATTTTTTAAAGTGTAGAAGATAAGGCTGAATCCATAGTACGAAAAGAAAGGTGATTGAAAAGCCCGTGTTTTTCTTAAACATTATAAATGTCTAGATCCTACACTGAAAAAAATTGTAGAACAAAAACTTTTAAATTTCCTGTTTTTGTTCTAGAATTTTTCACAGTGTAGAAGATAGGGCGGAAGTCATAGTACAAAAAGAAAGGTAATTGAAAAGCCCGTGTTTATCTAGAACATTGTATATGTCTAAATCCTACACTGAGAAAAATTCTAGAACAAAAACTTTTAAATTTCTTGTTTTTGTTGTAGAATTTTTTACAGTGTAGAAGATAGGGCTGAACTCATGGTACGAAACGAAAGGTAATTGAAAAGCCCGTGTTTTTCTGCAACATTATATATGTCTAGATCCGACAATATTATTATAAATTTACTTAGGATGTGTATTTCTGTTAGATTAAATAAATAAATGTAGGAATAGTTGAATATTTTTATGAATTTATATGAATTATTATATTTTTATTTAATTAATGATAAGATTGAATAGAAAATTATATAAATAGGTGATTATTTTTATGAATTATATATGAAGTTTTTATTTTTTTATTAAATTGAATATTATGTAAGTTTTTAATGTAAGTTAAAAATCTGTAAGGTTGTGATCCGATAGATTAAAATGAAATAAATAAATTGTAAAAAAAAAAAAAATTTTTAAGTAAATAAGTGTAAGCAATTACCTTCCAACAGCCTCGATATAATGTTGTCAATATTTGATAATTCGAAAACAAATTAAAAATTTGTTATTTTTATTTTATTTTTTAAATTAATTAAAAAATATTTTTTTTTATATATTTTCATTAAGTACAGTCACAACTTTTTTTTTGATAATAGTGGTGTTCACACAAAATTTAATTAAAATTCTTTATTTGTTTATTTTTTGTAATAATTTTCGAATTAATTAATTTTTTTTTTTTTACTATATTTTTTTTATTGTTGAATTTAACTGAAAAAAAAACGGCAATTTTGAATTACAAAACTTTATTTGTTTTTTTAATTTTGTTAGATTAAAATTTTGTTAGATTAAGCCTCGATATAATGTTGTCAATATTTGATAATAATTTATAATGTTTTGAATTAAATTTAATTTCACAAAAAAATTTGTTTGTGCTTCTCCTCAAAAAAATTTTAAAATAAAAATATTCTGTGTAAAAAAATTCAACATGCATTTTGTTACTGTAATTTCCTTTTGAGATTTAATTACACCAAACAAAACTAGAATATTTTACATTCAGAATATTTTTATTCCAAAATTTTCATTAAACTAAATTTTAACAAAAACATTTCATTAAACAATTTTTTTTTAAAGACAACATTATTGTCACTTACAACCGTTTACTTTTCAGAACCTTACACCTTCACAGTTTTCCACTAGAGTTTTTATGTTCAGAGAGAGAAAAATTCCCTTGAGCGGCAAAACATCAAAAGCACAAAACAAAACAAAACAAAACAAACACACCTTCCCAGTTTTCCACTAGAGTTTTTATGTTCAGAGAGAGAAAAATTCCCTTGAGCGGCAAAACATCAAAAGCACAAAACAAAACAAAACAAAACAAACACACCTTCACAGTTTTCCACTAGAGAAAAATTCCAGAGAGAGAAAAATTCCCTTGAGCGGCAAAACATCAAAAGCACAAAACAATATAAAAAGCTTACACCTTCACAGTTTTCCACTAGAGTTTTTTGTGTAGGATCAGAAATTGTTTATAATGTTCGTTTGTTGATAGAGAGATGCAGAAATTTTGTAGCACACAAAAGGATTTATTTTTTATTATTTTGCTTGTGTAAAATGATTACGCATGCGCAATGCTGGAAATTTTTTATATGAAAAATAAAAAGCTTTATTACTTTTGTTCAAGCAAGTTGTGCTAGCACCTGATTAGCACCAAAAAATTTGTTATAACTATAATTGCTGTGCGATAATGGTAAATTTTTAGTTTTTACTTTTTTCAGATTCTAACGCGATTTTTGAAAATATTCAGAGTACTTTTGTTTGCCAGTTTGTATTGAAAAAAAAAAAACATATTGATTTAAAAACTCTAGCTAGTTATAATTTTTTTTTATAATTTTATTTTGATAAGGTATTTTTTAAGAGAGTGTGCTCTGCACCTGGAGCACCTGGAGCACCTGGAGCACCTTAGACCGCTTGCCACTGATTTAACGTAGAGAACCGAGGTAGAAGATTCAAACTAAAGAGTTCATTATTTTTCAGATCTTTCCCAATTATACTTTTATTTCGGAACCAGACTTTTTGTTTATATATGACAATTTTGCTGTAGCTAATGAATCTTTGGAGGTTCAAAACTACGAGCAAAATCCAATTGCATCATCATTTGTCGTTTCAAACTTACCAACAGAACAAGTAAGTAAAAAAATAAAAATATTTATCAAAATATAAAATGAAGGTTGAAACTTTACACAAATATTATTTTTTCATGATTTAGAAAGCAGCAAAACAATTTTTTTGTTGGCGTACTACAGGTATAAGAGACTGTCGTCATAGTTGAGGTCGTTATTGAGCTTTTATAAAGTAGTAAACATTATCAAACTAAGTATTCTAGAAATTTGTTTACAAACATTTTAAGGTTTTGTGCACGTTTTCTTTACTTTAATTTACTTTATTTTATTATATTTTTAAACTTTTATGTTATCTATATTACTACATCATATTCAAATCTGCATCATATTTACTTACTCATTTATTTATTTTTACTTAACTAAATTTACTATTATTTTACTTTAATTTACTAAAGTTAATTCTATCTGTCTAACTTGAAAGCTTGGTTATATCTTTTAATTTTTCATTTGTGTTACTTTAGAAATTTAGTTGGTATTTCAATAGGTAAATTTTTTTCAGTTGTAATTTTATTTTTAAGTATGTCCATCAGCAAATAAGATGACAGCATAAAAAAATTTCAAGCCTTGAAGCTGTGCTCAAAAATTTGGAGCAAAAAAATTTTATAAATGACGAGTTGAGCCAGCTACTCGCAATAGATAATCCAATTTCTAAGCAACTATTGGAAAGACAACTCTCAAAAAAAAAAAAACTTCCAGTTGATAAGACATACCCGAAAGAACTGAAAACTTTTGCGCTAAATTTAATTTTTTTTTCTCCAAAAGCGTATAGCTACATGAGAGAAACCTTCGATTGTGCTTTGCCACATCTATCAACTATAAGTAAATGGTATAAAAGCTATAATTGTCTACCAGGATTTACCCAAGAAGCATTGACAGCTCTCAAAATAGCATGCGATGCCGCCAAAGCCCAAAATGAATAAATTTTTGTGCAACTTATGTTCGACGAAATTCACATAAGAACTCAAATTGAATGGGATGGTCAAAGAAGTTACGGTTTTGTTGAAAATGGAATTGGAAAGCAATCTGATGTGGAGGCCAATCAAATTCTGGTCTTTATGATTGTCGCCATTAATAGATCTTGGAAAATCCCCATTGGATATTTTCCAATAGTTTCGTTGACTGGTGAGCAGAAAACAAATTTATTACTTCATGCAATAGAATTGATAAATGAATGTGGAGTTAAGTTGATTGGGGTAACATTCGATGGTGCTCCATGTAATTATGCCATGTGCAATTTATTGGGAGGTGAACTATCAGCAAATAATACAAATTATTACTTTCTGGACGAAAAAACGGGCTCGACAGTGTACATTATTTGTACTAATGATAATGCTACCGGAACTGTCGGGATTTATAATCTCACCTTCAGCTATTAATTTAGACAGGTAGGTAAAATCTAAATTTGCTGGCTTAATAATTTCGACGCTTTGAACGATTGCTTTTCCAGAATCACTAACAGGAAGCTGTGATTCCATTTGAGAAGAAGTAGAAGAATGCGCCATCTGTTGTTGATCAAGATGATCATCTTTTGCGGGAATGTTACCAGCGAACTTTGTAGGTAATTTAGTTTGAATTTCAGATTTTTCGCTTTCACTCAAGGTGTCTGTTTCTTCAGCTCCAGCGGACGATTCATCAATAGAATTTTGGTGTTTTGTGATAGACAGCACGAATCGCTTCAAATTTTTTAATTGTTGTTGACTCTTATTCCATTGCTCTTTAGCCAAAGTTAATACTTTTAATTGAAGCTCTAAAAGGGAAAATAAATTGTGTCATCTAAAAAATAAGTAATATTTTTTTAAAATAATGAATCATTTAAAAAAAAAAAAAAGAAGAAGCACATCATAAAAACATACATAATATTTTATCTGTTCATACAAACCCATTTTGTAGGCCTATATACTTCTTTTTTTTGTGTTCAATTTGCAAACAATGTTTGCAAATTGAATAACCTTATTTAAGTGACCAATCAATACTCTACAGACTTACTTTCAGATGTATTAGGTTCCATATTTCGGATAATAATCCCTATCAATAAATCAGGTCTTGTGTCATCGTCAAAAAATTTCATATTATTATTGGACTGAAGGACGCTGGGTAATTGTTTTTGACCATTTAATGTGTGGATATAAAAATCTTTGATACCTTTTGATGGGGATCTAACTACACCTAAGCGTCTATTATGATCCAAATACTTTTGTGTAGCTAAATACGCTCCATATTGAGATTCTTGAAATGGTGATAGTCGAACTATAACAATTTCTTTGTTCAAACTCTTTTTTATTTTGACAATATAATCCCAAACAGTTTCTGGACTGATTAATCCAATCACATCTAATTCTTCCGATAAATCTTTTTCCATATTATGAATTATTCCAGAAACCTAAGTGTTAAACATATTAATGTAATTAATACATATTACATAACCATATATTTAACTTATTTTTAATTAAAAGGTATAATAATGATATAAGTGATATTAATGTGAACTTAAATTTTATTCTCAGTAAAAAAATTTTACCTTGTGTCTTGAAAATGATTATTATAATCTATGTATAATATAATAATAAAGATTGACTACAAAATGGATCTAAATGATAGACATTCGAGCAATACCATAATATACATTTTTTTTCAATCTTAAATAAGTCTGAAGCAGTTCTTCTATTAGAACTAGTGATGGTTTAAGAAAAAAAAAAATAGTTAATAAGTCGATTATTACTTTATTAGTGACCCAATCAAAATAAGGACGTTCGAGAAGAATGATACAAAGCAAAAAGGACTACTCGGTTTCAATTTAATCCAATCTAGTACTAACCGGTTGTATTAATATTTGAAAAGCTCCAACATCAAATATTTTCATACTGCCGCTCCATTCCCAATATTCATTTTCATCGGTTGATGGTGGAGTTGGTATTTGAACAGTACTTGTACATAGTTTATCAAAATAGTTCATTTTATATATATTTCAATAGATTCAGATTCTACGATGCAAGTTAATTATTTATAACACTGAAATGAATAAATGAATGAATGAATGAATGAATAAATGAATGAATGAAAAATAAACAAAAGTTCCAAAAAAATAAACAGAAGTTACTTGCACTTCTGTTTTTATTAGAATTTTTCACGGTGTAGAAGATAGGGCGGAAGTCATAGTACAAAAAAAAAGGTAATTGAAAAGCCCGTGTTTTTCTAGAACATTGTATATGTCTAAATCCTACACTGAGAAAAATTCTAGAACAAAAACTTTTAAATTTCCTGTTTTTGTTCTAGAATTTTTTACAGTGTAGAAGATAGGGCTGAATCCATGGTACGAAACGAAAGGTAATTGAAAAGCCCGTGTTTTTCTAAAACATTGTATATGTCTAAATCCTACACTGAGAAAAGTCGTAGAACAAAAACTTTTAAATTTCCTGTTTTTGTTCTAGAATTTTTTAAAGTGTAGAAGATAAGGCTGAATCCATAGTACGAAAAGAAAGGTGATTGAAAAGCCCGTGTTTTTCTTAAACATTATAAATGTCTAGATCCTACACTGAAAAAAATTGTAGAACAAAAACTTTTAAATTTCCTGTTTTTGTTCTAGAATTTTTCACAGTGTAGAAGATAGGGCGGAAGTCATAGTACAAAAAGAAAGGTAATTGAAAAGCCCGTGTTTATCTAGAACATTGTATATGTCTAAATCCTACACTGAGAAAAATTCTAGAACAAAAACTTTTAAATTTCTTGTTTTTGTTCTAGAATTTTTTACAGTGTAGAAGATAGGGCTGAACTCATGGTACGAAACGAAAGGTAATTGAAAAGCCCGTGTTTTTCTGCAACATTATATATGTCTAGATCCGACAATATTATTATAAATTTACTTAGGATGTGTATTTCTGTTAGATTAAATAAATAAATGTAGGAATAGTTGAATATTTTTATGAATTTATATGAATTATTATATTTTTATTTAATTAATGATAAGATTGAATAGAAAATTATATAAATAGGTGATTATTTTTATGAATTATATATGAAGTTTTTATTTTTTTATTAAATTGAATATTATGTAAGTTTTTAATGTAAGTTAAAAATCTGTAAGGTTGTGATCCGATAGATTAAAATGAAATAAATAAATTGTAAAAAAAAAAAAAATTTTTAAGTAAATAAGTGTAAGCAATTACCTTCCAACAGCCTCGATATAATGTTGTCAATATTTGATAATTCGAAAACAAATTAAAAATTTGTTATTTTTATTTTATTTTTTAAATTAATTAAAAAATATTTTTTTTTATATATTTTCATTAAGTACAGTCACAACTTTTTTTTGATAATAGTGGTGTTCACACAAAATTTAATTAAAATTCTTTATTTGTTTATTTTTTGTAATAATTTTCGAATTAATTAATTTTTTTTTTTTTACTATATTTTTTTTATTGTTGAATTTAACTGAAAAAAAAACGGCAATTTTGAATTACAAAACTTTATTTGTTTTTTTAATTTTGTTAGATTAAAATTTTGTTAGATTAAGCCTCGATATAATGTTGTCAATATTTGATAATAATTTATAATGTTTTGAATTAAATTTAATTTCACAATAGTGCTTCTCCTCAAAAAAATTTTAAAATAAAAATATTCTGTGTAAAAAAATTCAACATGCATTTTGTTACTGTAATTTCCTTTTGAGATTTAATTACACCAAACAAAACTAGAATATTTTACATTCAGAATATTTTTATTCCAAAATTTTCATTAAACTAAATTTTAACAAAAACATTTCATTAAACAATTTTTTTTTAAAGACAACATTATTGTCACTTACAACCGTTTACTTTTCAGAACCTTACACCTTCACAGTTTTCCACTAGAGTTTTTATGTTCAGAGAGAGAAAAATTCCCTTGAGCGGCAAAACATCAAAAGCACAAAACAAAACAAAACAAAACAAACACACCTTCCCAGTTTTCCACTAGAGTTTTTATGTTCAGAGAGAGAAAAATTCCCTTGAGCGGCAAAACATCAAAAGCACAAAACAAAACAAAACAAAACAAACACACCTTCACAGTTTTCCACTAGAGAAAAATTCCAGAGAGAGAAAAATTCCCTTGAGCGGCAAAACATCAAAAGCACAAAACAATATAAAAAGCTTACACCTTCACAGTTTTCCACTAGAGTTTTTTGTGTAGGATCAGAAATTGTTTATAATGTTCGTTTGTTGATAGAGAGGTGCAGAAATTTTGTAGCACACAAAAGGATTTATTTTTTATTATTTTGCTTGTGTAAAATGATTACGCATGCGCAATGCTGGAAATTTTTTATATGAAAAATAAAAAGCTTTATTACTTTTGTTCAAGCAAGTTGTGCTAGCACCTGATTAGCACCAAAAAATTTGTTATAACTATAATTGCTGTGCGATAATGGTAAATTTTTAGTTTTTACTTTTTTCAGATTCTAACGCGATTTTTGAAAATATTCAGAGTACTTTTGTTTGCCAGTTTGTATTGAAAAAAAAAAAACATATTGATTTAAAAACTCTAGCTAGTTATAATTTTTTTTTATAATTTTATTTTGATAAGGTATTTTTTAAGAGAGTGTGCTCTGCACCTGGAGCACCTGGAGCACCTGGAGCACCTTAGACCGCTTGCCACTGATTTAACGTAGAGAACCGAGGTAGAAGATTCAAACTAAAGAGTTCATTATTTTTCAGATCTTTCCCAATTATACTTTTATTTCGGAACCAGACTTTTTGTTTATATATGACAATTTTGCTGTAGCTAATGAATCTTTGGAGGTTCAAAACTACGAGCAAAATCCAATTGCATCATCATTTGTCGTTTCAAACTTACCAACAGAACAAGTAAGTAAAAAAATAAAAATATTTATCAAAATATAAAATGAAGGTTGAAACTTTACACAAATATTATTTTTTCATGATTTAGAAAGCAGCAAAACAATTTTTTTGTTGGCGTACTACAGGTATAAGAGACTGTCGTCATAGTTGAGGTCGTTATTGAGCTTTTATAAAGTAGTAAACATTATCAAACTAAGTATTCTAGAAATTTGTTTACAAACATTTTAAGGTTTTGTGCACGTTTTCTTTACTTTAATTTACTTTATTTTATTATATTTTTAAACTTTTATGTTATCTATATTACTACATCATATTCAAATCTGCATCATATTTACTTACTCATTTATTTATTTTTACTTAACTAAATTTACTATTATTTTACTTTAATTTACTAAAGTTAATTCTATCTGTCTAACTTGAAAGCTTGGTTATATCTTTTAATTTTTCATTTGTGTTACTTTAGAAATTTAGTTGGTATTTCAATAGGTAAATTTTTTTCAGTTGTAATTTTATTTTTAAGTATGTCCATCAGCAAATAAGATGACAGCATAAAAAAATTTCAAGCCTTGAAGCTGTGCTCAAAAATTTGGAGCAAAAAAATTTTATAAATGACGAGTTGAGCCAGCTACTCGCAATAGATAATCCAATTTCTAAGCAACTATTGGAAAGACAACTCTCAAAAAAAAAAAAACTTCCAGTTGATAAGACATACCCGAAAGAACTGAAAACTTTTGCGCTAAATTTAATTTTTTTTTCTCCAAAAGCGTATAGCTACATGAGAGAAACCTTCGATTGTGCTTTGCCACATCTATCAACTATAAGTAAATGGTATAAAAGCTATAATTGTCTACCAGGATTTACCCAAGAAGCATTGACAGCTCTCAAAATAGCATGCGATGCCGCCAAAGCCCAAAATGAATAAATTTTTGTGCAACTTATGTTCGACGAAATTCACATAAGAACTCAAATTGAATGGGATGGTCAAAGAAGTTACGGTTTTGTTGAAAATGGAATTGGAAAGCAATCTGATGTGGAGGCCAATCAAATTCTGGTCTTTATGATTGTCGCCATTAATAGATCTTGGAAAATCCCCATTGGATATTTTCCAATAGTTTCGTTGACTGGTGAGCAGAAAACAAATTTATTACTTCATGCAATAGAATTGATAAATGAATGTGGAGTTAAGTTGATTGGGGTAACATTCGATGGTGCTCCATGTAATTATGCCATGTGCAATTTATTGGGAGGTGAACTATCAGCAAATAATACAAATTATTACTTTCTGGACGAAAAAACGGGCTCGACAGTGTACATTATTTGTACTAATGATAATGCTACCGGAACTGTCGGGATTTATAATCTCACCTTCAGCTATTAATTTAGACAGGTAGGTAAAATCTAAATTTGCTGGCTTAATAATTTCGACGCTTTGAACGATTGCTTTTCCAGAATCACTAACAGGAAGCTGTGATTCCATTTGAGAAGAAGTAGAAGAATGCGCCATCTGTTGTTGATCAAGATGATCATCTTTTGCGGGAATGTTACCAGCGAACTTTGTAGGTAATTTAGTTTGAATTTCAGATTTTTCGCTTTCACTCAAGGTGTCTGTTTCTTCAGCTCCAGCGGACGATTCATCAATAGAATTTTGGTGTTTTGTGATAGACAGCACGAATCGCTTCAAATTTTTTAATTGTTGTTGACTCTTATTCCATTGCTCTTTAGCCAAAGTTAATACTTTTAATTGAAGCTCTAAAAGGGAAAATAAATTGTGTCATCTAAAAAATAAGTAATATTTTTTTAAAATAATGAATCATTTAAAAAAAAAAAAAAGAAGAAGCACATCATAAAAACATACATAATATTTTATCTGTTCATACAAACCCATTTTGTAGGCCTATATACTTCTTTTTTTTGTGTTCAATTTGCAAACAATGTTTGCAAATTGAATAACCTTATTTAAGTGACCAATCAATACTCTACAGACTTACTTTCAGATGTATTAGGTTCCATATTTCGGATAATAATCCCTATCAATAAATCAGGTCTTGTGTCATCGTCAAAAAATTTCATATTATTATTGGACTGAAGGACGCTGGGTAATTGTTTTTGACCATTTAATGTGTGGATATAAAAATCTTTGATACCTTTTGATGGGGATCTAACTACACCTAAGCGTCTATTATGATCCAAATACTTTTGTGTAGCTAAATACGCTCCATATTGAGATTCTTGAAATGGTGATAGTCGAACTATAACAATTTCTTTGTTCAAACTCTTTTTTATTTTGACAATATAATCCCAAACAGTTTCTGGACTGATTAATCCAATCACATCTAATTCTTCCGATAAATCTTTTTCCATATTATGAATTATTCCAGAAACCTAAGTGTTAAACATATTAATGTAATTAATACATATTACATAACCATATATTTAACTTATTTTTAATTAAAAGGTATAATAATGATATAAGTGATATTAATGTGAACTTAAATTTTATTCTCAGTAAAAAAATTTTACCTTGTGTCTTGAAAATGATTATTATAATCTATGTATAATATAATAATAAAGATTGACTACAAAATGGATCTAAATGATAGACATTCGAGCAATACCATAATATACATTTTTTTTCAATCTTAAATAAGTCTGAAGCAGTTCTTCTATTAGAACTAGTGATGGTTTAAGAAAAAAAAAAATAGTTAATAAGTCGATTATTACTTTATTAGTGACCCAATCAAAATAAGGACGTTCGAGAAGAATGATACAAAGCAAAAAGGACTACTCGGTTTCAATTTAATCCAATCTAGTACTAACCGGTTGTATTAATATTTGAAAAGCTCCAACATCAAATATTTTCATACTGCCGCTCCATTCCCAATATTCATTTTCATCGGTTGATGGTGGAGTTGGTATTTGAACAGTACTTGTACATAGTTTATCAAAATAGTTCATTTTATATATATTTCAATAGATTCAGATTCTACGATGCAAGTTAATTATTTATAACACTGAAATGAATAAATGAATGAATGAATGAATGAATAAATGAATGAATGAAAAATAAACAAAAGTTCCAAAAAAATAAACAGAAGTTACTTGCACTTCTGTTTTTATTAGAATTTTTCACGGTGTAGAAGATAGGGCGGAAGTCATAGTACAAAAAGAAAGGTAATTGAAAAGCCCGTGTTTTTCTAGAACATTGTATATGTCTAAATCCTACACTGAGAAAAATTCTAGAACAAAAACTTTTAAATTTCCTGTTTTTGTTCTAGAATTTTTTACAGTGTAGAAGATAGGGCTGAATCCATGGTACGAAACGAAAGGTAATTGAAAAGCCCGTGTTTTTCTAAAACATTGTATATGTCTAAATCCTACACTGAGAAAAGTCGTAGAACAAAAACTTTTAAATTTCCTGTTTTTGTTCTAGAATTTTTTAAAGTGTAGAAGATAAGGCTGAATCCATAGTACGAAAAGAAAGGTGATTGAAAAGCCCGTGTTTTTCTTAAACATTATAAATGTCTAGATCCTACACTGAAAAAAATTGTAGAACAAAAACTTTTAAATTTCCTGTTTTTGTTCTAGAATTTTTCACAGTGTAGAAGATAGGGCGGAAGTCATAGTACAAAAAGAAAGGTAATTGAAAAGCCCGTGTTTATCTAGAACATTGTATATGTCTAAATCCTACACTGAGAAAAATTCTAGAACAAAAACTTTTAAATTTCTTGTTTTTGTTCTAGAATTTTTTACAGTGTAGAAGATAGGGCTGAACTCATGGTACGAAACGAAAGGTAATTGAAAAGCCCGTGTTTTTCTGCAACATTATATATGTCTAGATCCGACAATATTATTATAAATTTACTTAGGATGTGTATTTCTGTTAGATTAAATAAATAAATGTAGGAATAGTTGAATATTTTTATGAATTTATATGAATTATTATATTTTTATTTAATTAATGATAAGATTGAATAGAAAATTATATAAATAGGTGATTATTTTTATGAATTATATATGAAGTTTTTATTTTTTTATTAAATTGAATATTATGTAAGTTTTTAATGTAAGTTAAAAATCTGTAAGGTTGTGATCCGATAGATTAAAATGAAATAAATAAATTGTAAAAAAAAAAAAAATTTTTAAGTAAATAAGTGTAAGCAATTACCTTCCAACAGCCTCGATATAATGTTGTCAATATTTGATAATTCGAAAACAAATTAAAAATTTGTTATTTTTATTTTATTTTTTAAATTAATTAAAAAATATTTTTTTTTATATATTTTCATTAAGTACAGTCACAACTTTTTTTTTGATAATAGTGGTGTTCACACAAAATTTAATTAAAATTCTTTATTTGTTTATTTTTTGTAATAATTTTCGAATTAATTAATTTTTTTTTTTTTACTATATTTTTTTTATTGTTGAATTTAACTGAAAAAAAAACGGCAATTTTGAATTACAAAACTTTATTTGTTTTTTTAATTTTGTTAGATTAAAATTTTGTTAGATTAAGCCTCGATATAATGTTGTCAATATTTGATAATAATTTATAATGTTTTGAATTAAATTTAATTTCACAATAGTGCTTCTCCTCAAAAAAATTTTAAAATAAAAATATTCTGTGTAAAAAAATTCAACATGCATTTTGTTACTGTAATTTCCTTTTGAGATTTAATTACACCAAACAAAACTAGAATATTTTACATTCAGAATATTTTTATTCCAAAATTTTCATTAAACTAAATTTTAACAAAAACATTTCATTAAACAATTTTTTTTTAAAGACAACATTATTGTCACTTACAACCGTTTACTTTTCAGAACCTTACACCTTCACAGTTTTCCACTAGAGTTTTTATGTTCAGAGAGAGAAAAATTCCCTTGAGCGGCAAAACATCAAAAGCACAAAACAAAACAAAACAAAACAAACACACCTTCCCAGTTTTCCACTAGAGTTTTTATGTTCAGAGAGAGAAAAATTCCCTTGAGCGGCAAAACATCAAAAGCACAAAACAAAACAAAACAAAACAAACACACCTTCACAGTTTTCCACTAGAGAAAAATTCCAGAGAGAGAAAAATTCCCTTGAGCGGCAAAACATCAAAAGCACAAAACAATATAAAAAGCTTACACCTTCACAGTTTTCCACTAGAGTTTTTTGTGTAGGATCAGAAATTGTTTATAATGTTCGTTTAGAGAGGTGCAGAAATTTTGTAGCACACAAAAGGATTTATTTTTTGTTATTTTGCTTGTGTAAAATGATTACGCATGCGCAATGCTGGAAATTTTTTATATGAAAAATAAAAAGCTTTATTACTTTTGTTCAAGCAAGTTGTGCTAGCACCTGATTAGCACCAAAAAATTTGTTATAACTATAATTGCTGTGCGATAATGGTAAATTTTTAGTTTTTACTTTTTTCAGATTCTAACGCGATTTTTGAAAATATTCAGAGTACTTTTGTTTGCCAGTTTGTATTGAAAAAAAAAAAACATATTGATTTAAAAACTCTAGCTAGTTATAATTTTTTTTTATAATTTTATTTTGATAAGGTATTTTTTAAGAGAGTGTGCTCTGCACCTGGAGCACCTGGAGCACCTTAGACCGCTTGCCACTGATTTAACGTAGAGAACCGAGGTAGAAGATTCAAACTAAAGAGTTCATTATTTTTCAGATCTTTCCCAATTATACTTTTATTTCGGAACCAGACTTTTTGTTTATATATGACAATTTTGCTGTAGCTAATGAATCTTTGGAGGTTCAAAACTACGAGCAAAATCCAATCGCATCATCATTTGTCGTTTCAAACTTACCAACAGAACAAGTAAGTAAAAAAATAAAAATATTTATCAAAATATAAAATGAAGGTTGAAACTTTACACAAATATTATTTTTTCATGATTTAGAAAGCAGCAAAACAATTTTTTTGTTGGCGTACTACAGGTATAAGAGACTGTCGTCATAGTTGAGGTCGTTATTGAGCTTTTATAAAGTAGTAAACATTATCAAACTAAGTATTCTAGAAATTTGTTTACAAACATTTTAAGGTTTTGTGCACGTTTTCTTTACTTTACTTTACTTTATTTTATTATATTTTTAAACTTTTATGTTATCTATATTACTACATCATATTCACATCTGCATCATATTTACTTACTCATTTATTTATTTTTACTTAACTAAATTTACTAATATTTTACTTTAATTTACTAAAGTTCATTCTATCTGTCTAACTTGAAAGCTTGGTTATATCTTTTAATTTTTCATTTGTGTTACTTTAGAAATTTAGTTGGTATTTCAATAGGTAAATTTTTTTCAGTTGTAATTTTATTTTTAAGTATGTAAATCCCATTTATGCATTTATAATATTATTCGATATATGGTTATATATGGTTATGTGTGTATAACCTCCTTTAGTTACAATATTTTGCTACAGAAGAAATCAGATTTTGAAAAATAACAATTGTAAATAAACCAAAAAAAAAAAAACAATATTCGCATCATAATATTAAATATTTTTAAGCATCAAGATCAGTCATCATTACAATCAATATCAGAAACAATCCATCCATTACCATTATTAAAAGTGGAAACTTTGAAAGAAGCTTTGATATCTTCTGACAATTCTGAATTTAAAACCCCAAGAAAAACGCGCTTGAAAAATAAATGAATAAAAACTTAACAATAGATACCAAAGCTCAGCAAATACAACAAATAATTTTATAAATATTCTGTTCTGAAAACAGCATATCGAAATCAACAAAAGAAAATAAAAGGTCTCCATCAGCAAATAAGAAGACAGCATAAAAAAATTTCAAGCCTTGAAGCTGTGCTCAAAAATTTGGAGCAAAAAAATTTTATAAATGACGAGTTGAGCCAGCTACTCGCAATAGATAATCCAATTTCTAAGCAACTATTGGAAAGACAACTCTCAAAAAAAAAAAAACTTCCAGTTGATAAGACATACCCGAAAGAACTGAAAACTTTTGCGCTAAATTTAATTTTTTTTTCTCCAAAAGCGTATAGCTACATGAGAGAAACCTTCGATTGTGCTTTGCCACATCTATCAACTATAAGTAAATGGTATAAAAGCTATAATTGTCTACCAGGATTTACCCAAGAAGCATTGACAGCTCTCAAAATAGCATGCGATGCCGCCAAAGCCCAAAATGAATAAATTTTTGTGCAACTTATGTTCGACGAAATTCACATAAGAACTCAAATTGAATGGGATGGTCAAAGAAGTTACGGGTTTGTTGAAAATGGAATTGGAAAGCAATCTGATGTGGAGGCCAATCAAATTCTGGTCTTTATGATTGTCGCCATTAATAGATCTTGGAAAATCCCCATTGGATATTTTCCAATAGTTTCGTTGACTGGTGAGCAGAAAACAAATTTATTACTTCATGCAATAGAATTGATAAATGAATGTGGAGTTAAGTTGATTGGGGTAACATTCGATGGTGCTCCATGTAATTATGCCATGTGCAATTTATTGGGAGGTGAACTATCAGCAAATAATACAAATTATTACTTTCTGGACGAAAAAACGGGCTCGACAGTGTACTTCATGCCTGATCCGTGCCATAACATTAAACTTATTCGAAATACTTTTGCCGAAATTAGAACATTAATTGATAAAGACAATAATTTAATAGAATGGAAATATATTAAAAAACTTGAAGATTTACAAGCTGCTGCGAGGATGCATTTAGGAAATAAAACACGACGGGCTCACGTTTATTTCCACAATAAAAAAATGAAAGTTAGCTTAGCAGTTCCAGTTCTAAGTAAGTCAGTTGCTGATGCTATAGACTTTTGCAGAGAACAATTAGAATTAACTGAATTTCAAAATAGCAAACCTTCCACCGATTTCATTAGAATGATGAATGATGCGTTTGACATTTTAAATAGTAGAAATTTGTCTACTTTTAATTACAAAAAGCCAATTTGTAAACAAAATGCAGTTGAAATTTTTTCATTTATTGACAAATGTGTTGACTACATCAAAGAATTAAGATTTGAAAATGGAGATACTGTTGTTCGAAGCGGTAGAAAAAAAGGTTTCATAGGAATAATAATATGTCTAGAAAATATTCGCAATATTTATTCAGAATTCATAACAAAAGATCTTCTGAAATTTCTACCAGTATACAAACTCAGCCAAGATCATTGGAGCTATTTTTCTCGTCCATTAGATCAAGGCTTGGTAGCAACAATAATCCTACCGTTAAACAATTTATAGCTGCCTACAAAAGATTGATAGTTCGGTGCCAAATAAGAGAAAAAGGTATTGGAAATTGTATCCCTTTGGAAACTATTGAAATTTTACAAACTTTGTCGAGTAATACCTCAGAGAACAAAATCAACAACTCTATTCCAAAGAGCTCGATGATCGAAAATGCCCCAATTAATGAAGAAAATACTCTTCTTGAAGACTCTTTTTTAAATGAGCATGATTATTTATTCGATGTACATACTTCAACCGCTTTTAAGGACAAGGTTGTTGAATATATTTCTGGATTTGTGGTTTATAAAATTTTTCAAAAAGTTAATTGTGAAGATTGTTTAGAGTTGGTCCAAGGTGAAATAGACAAAAATTCACTGATTAATTACAAATCTAAAGGTTTTTTAAAACATCCGTCGAAAGACTTATAAAAATTTGTCAGAAAACTGAAGCTCGGTTAAGATCAAAAATGTTAATTTTGGCACAATTTCAATTATTGACCAAGACTGAAAAATTAAAAACAAAGGTGGAAGTGAAAAATTGGTTAGTTTCCGACAAAATATTCCAACAAGCACTAGATCATGATTTAGCACATTATAATCTTTTAATAGACCTAATAATTGAAAAATATTTAACAACAAGATATTTTTTTATAATAAAGCAAATGAATCAGAAAGACTCTATTCGTAATAAATTCAATAAATTAGTTATATTTAAAGGCATGTAATAAGGTAAATTAAATGTTTTAAAAATATGTTGTAAGGTTATAATTATAATTATAATTTTATATTTTTATAGAGTTCTATTTTTGATAGTAATCACTAGGCTTGTGAATTTTAGTTCCTTAAAAACCTTGTTTAGACACCTAAAAAGTTCCTAAAAAACCAAAAAAAAGTCGCTAAAAAAGACACTAAAAAAGTCGCTAAAAAAATAGTTTAAAAAAAAATCCCAAAAATTTACAGAAATATAGATTTTGATACAAAAATTTCAAATCTACGAATGATAAAAAAGATAATAATTTTGGTTTTTCATATTATTTATTGTGCAAGTATATTAAGAGCAAGATTCTGAGAAATTGAACCACTTAACATTAGGAGGTGATTCACACCATCTCCGATTTGTCCCAAAAAATTACCAGTTGTTAGTAACCTTACTAAATGGTTAAATCCAAATTTTTTTGCTTCTATGTTGTACCGTTCATGTTTTGTGACCTTCTGAAGGTTGACTTTTAAATGACGAAAAAGCCCGTTTCTGTGAAACATGAAAAATGTTTTTGTCTGTACATTATTGCGCGAACAACTTGCCACCAGTATTTCTTCTGTTATGGACTGTACCAGCATAGACCTTTATGAGACATACCACAAGATCATGGCAAGTCGATTGCGCAAGATCATTGAAGGTCGAGAAAAGTCAAGATTTTTATGCTTTTCTCCATTTTCAAACCCGAACTACACCTTGCGCAAATGACTTGCCACTGCAAACAAGGTTTCACTAGATAGAGCTATATTAGTACTATTAATAATTATATAAAACATTGAGGCAAGTTGAATGCGCTGGCAGTAATGTTGTGCCAAAATCGCTAAATTTCCAAATTTAGGGCACATTCAGCCTCCTGTATCTCGCTGCGCGAACAATATTTTCAAACCGCACTGCTACTATTTAAAGGCTACTTTACTGTACTTAATAGAAAAATAAAGTTTACTGAGGCAAGTTGACCAGAAAAATAAAAGAAAAAAAGTTTTGTTTTGGGAAAATTCCTTTCCTGGGTGTTATAGCTTTTGTATCTGGCAACAGCATTTTCAACAACTTTAACTACTTTTTTGTGTGGCAACAGCTATTTCTAATGTTGACCATACACTGTCCAACTTGGTTGTACAACTTGGTTGTACAACATGGCAAGTTGTATCGTGTCCGTGTGTGGGCAAGTTGACAACTTTGTTGGCCGACCAATTTGACGGTTGGAAGTTGGTTGGCAAAAATTATAAAAATTTCAATTTAAAGTTGTATTATGTGTGCCAAAACGTACAACTTGTTGTCAACATGTTGTACAACCAAGTTGGTATGGGCCGCATAAGAAATATAACGACTTTTTGAATGGCAACACCCCTTTAAAACAAAGACGGCTGCTATATTTGCAAAGCTGTTTCTCTTTCTTTTCAGTACAATGTTTTCAGTTCAATGTTTTCAGTTCATTGTTTTCAGTTCAATGTTTTCAGTTCAATATTTTCAGTTAAATTTGTTTTCAGTTAAATTTGTTTTCAGTTCAATTTGTTTTAAAGTTAAATTTGTGTTTTTTAAAAATTGATATGGAGGACGAAATTGATTACAAGGAATGTTTTTTTTATGAGGAGCTGCTAAACTGTAATGCTCATGCCAAGTCTAGAAAAATTGGAATTTTTTCTGATTGCAACCTTGATGCTGACATGAGCAAATACATGAAAAGATTAGGTGTAAAACTACCAGATACAGCTCATTTAACAGAGAAAAAACTTATAGCAAGTCGAAGTGGAAAGGAATTACCTGAAGTTATAAAGGTATGTGCAAAACATAGGTATGATTTTGGAATTTATTGGAGTCAACCAAAAGTTTGTTTACACCCTGAGCAAAAGCATAACCCACACAAAAAAGTTAAAGGACTTAGGAGTGCCAGTTGGAACGATTACAAGCTAATTTCTGAGAATCATCCGCTTTCGAAATTCTGAATAGGGGGAACTCTATGTTCACAGCATTGTGATTATTTCCTGAAAAAAAAATTAGCCTCCAAGGTAAGTTCAGAAGAGGATCAAAAAGACAGCATTGATATTGACCCAAACTTTGAAGTTCCACATTGCAGCTTAGTTGAAACCAATAGGCATGAGACGAATTCATTTATACAATCATCTGTTGAAGGCATAAGTCCTGTTAAGTTTCAGCTGAAAACTCCAATTTCTGAGGTTTCTAACAGTACTGTCCGTTATATGAAACGTAAGTACACAGAAATTACGGAAAATTTCAAAACAACATTATCGAAGAAGATGGCACCTGCTCAGGAAGAAGCATTTCGAGAAGCAATGTCTGACAACAGCAGCTGTAGTGATGCAGAGGTAGATGAAACTATACAGGAAATTATATCAGCCTTCAAAAGTGCACCTACACAAAAAATGAAATTTGCAATCTTATCTTTGGTCAATCCTGAAAAATACACAAAATCGAAAGTCGCTAATATGTTTGGCTGTTCAAAGCCAATGGTGAAGCGAGCCCGGGTATTACGGGAACATTTTGGACCTGGCCATGTGACTATTGACAAGAAGATCATCAGAGATAGGCTAGATATGCACAAGGTGGATCATGTTTTAGATTTTTTATTTACAACTGACACACTTCAAGACGTGGCTTATGGGACTACTACTTTGAAATATGATTGCGGACAGAAACAACTCACTGCACATGCAGTGCTCACAGCATTAAAAACTCATGTTGTGTGTGATTATCTACAATTTTGTGAACAAATTGATTTTGACAGTTTAAGCAAATCTTCATTGATGCGTTTACTCAATTCTTTTAATCCAAGTCAGCGTCGATTTCTGAGTGGTTTGGATAACACAACAGCTGATGGCCTCAATGGGTTTTCAATTTTAAATGATATTGCGAAAAAACTAAACGGACAGTACTAACCAAAAATTAAATATGGGAAAAAGGTATTTGAAAACCACTTATAAAATCCATTGCAAGAGCAGCAGCATATGTGCGAGCCATTGTGCACAGTTTTCTCTAAGTTCACCAGATGATGTAGACTTTAAGGTAAAATGTGATCACATTCACAGTACTACGTGCATTCAATGTGAATCACTTTTATCATCTTTAGATGAAATTTCAAACACAATTATAAATATTGATGATAGTGTTGAAAAGAAAGAAATAGTGTACGACTTTAACATCGCAAGCAAGAATGTTGTCGAATACATGAGACACATTATGAGAGGTGTCCAGCAGGAAAAAGCAAAAGCAGTATCTCTGGATGCTATAGATGATGAGACAGCTTTCTGGCTACAAGACTGGTCACAAAAAATACTTCCTCAGCATTACCGTGAAAAACAGCAAGATTACTTCGGAAAAAGAGGTATATCAATGCATGTGGATGTATTTGTTACTGAGGTTGATGGAAAGACAGAAAAGGCAGTTTATTTCACTGTTCTTGAGAGCTGTGACCAAGATGCACTATCTACCTTATGTGTATCAGAGCACGCATTGAATCAATTCAAATTAGATTTTCCTCATATAAAAAAACTCTATGTCAAAACTGATAATGCTGGCTGTTATTCCGGTAATGTCTGTGCTGAGAGTCGTTACTTCATGGCCAAGAAGATCGTGTTGAAAGTGCTCAGAAACGATTATAACGAACCTCAGAGAGGAAAGGATCAGGCCGATAGAGAGAATGCTGTTGCAAAAATGTTTATAAGATCATATATAAGTGAGGGTCATGATGTTGTCTCGGCAAATGATGTGCGTGATGCTCTTATTTTCAAAGAACGCATGAAGAATGCAAAGATTTCAGTCGTTGAAATCAATAAACAACAGAGTTTCATTCGCTCCGTTAAGATATTAGATATCCAGTCATATCACTCTGTGAAATTTGAAGATAGCGGACTGACTTTTTGGAAATATTTTCAAATTGGAAATGGGAAAAAAATCCGTACAGTAATTTGGATTTCAACTGTGAATACACCATTGTTCACGCATTCAGTTCCGTATCAAAATCGAACGAAGCCCTCAAAAATAAAGAAGTATCACTTAGCCGAAAATTTGTAACCTTAATGTTTTGCCCGGAAGACAACTGCACTTCTACATTTGAAACTGCTGATGATTTATCTCTACATATTGCTGGAGGAAATCACCAGATTCCTAAACTACTCACAGGTCAAGATAGAGCAAGAAATACATTTGCAAAAAGAATGGAAACTGTTACAAAAAAAGCAAACAATCATAGTACTACAGATTTTGAAAAAACCACTACATCGTTTGCAAATCAAAATTATTCAAGTCTTGTGTGCAAAGAAGGATGGGGACTTAAACCCAAAAGAAAAGTCACACGTCTAAATCAAAATCAAAAACAGTTTCTTCAAGAATGTTTTAGTAAAGGAGATAAAACAGGTATTAAATTAACAGCTCAAAATGTTGTAAAAATGATGAGAAATCTTACAATAGATGGACAAAAACAATTTTGCCCAGATGAATATCTGACACGAGAACAAGTGATGTCACATTTTAGCAGAATGAAAACTAGGAGTGAAATGATCAATAATATTGTCGATGATGCAGAAATCGAAAAAGATGAGGAACTGCACCCTGACATTATCGAAAACAATGAGGTATAATTTTTTTCATCCGTTAAAAATTAATTAAAAATTTATTTTTCTATAGCTCAATCCTTTTTTAACGATTATAAAAATGTTTATTTTAAAATAAAAATAAATTTCTTTAAAAATGAATTAAAAATTATGATAGTTTAAATATAAAAAGTTTTTTTTTTTATTGTTCAGATTGCTGAGCGAGAAGAAATTAGAAAAGAGATCAAGCTGATTGCTGATCAATTCTGTGGATATGAACTTCAGTCACATTCTTTCTACGCTGTAACGTATGACAAAAGGTTTTACATTGGCAAACTTCTAGAAGATTGTGGTGATGACATGTTTCGAATGAAATTTCTTCACCAGAGAAGGGCTGAGGAGTTTTATTGGCCATTGCGTGACGATATTGACACTGTGCACCGAAGTAGATTCTTCTTTGGTCCTTTACAACTTTCTGGAGCTGGGCCATTTAAGGTTCCTTGCTTAAAAGATGTACAAGAATCTTATAAAAAGAGATTTTAAAAATTTGAGGAATAAAGTATTGAAAATAGATTTCAAAATGTAATATTAATACTTGATTAAAACAGAAAAATACATCAATGTTATAATTTTTTTTTTATTTTTCTGGTCAACTTGCCTCAGTAAACTTTATTTTTCTATTAAGTACAGTAAAGTAGCCTTTAAATAGTATCAGTGCGGTTTGAAAATATTGTTCGCGCAGCGAGATACAGGAGGCTGAATGTGCCCTAAATTTTGGAAATTTAGCGATTTTGTCACAACATTACTGCCAGCGCATTCAACTTGCCTCAATGTTTTATATAATTATTAATAGTACTAATATAGCTCTATCTAGTGAAACCTTGTTTGCAGTGGTCATTTGCGCAAGGTGTGGTTCGGGTTTGAAAATAGAGAAAAGCATAAAAATCTTGACTTTTCTCGACCTTCAATGACCTTGCGCAATCGACTTGCCATGATCTTGTGGTATGTTTCATAAAGGTCTATGGTGGTACAGTCCATAACAGAAGAAATACTGGTGGCAAGTTGTTCGCGCAATAATGTACAGACAAAAACATTTTTCATGTTTCACAGAAACGGGCTTTTTCGTCATTTAAAAGTCAACCTTCAGAAGGTCACAAAACATGAACGGTACAACATAGAAGCAAAAAAATTTGGATTTAACCATTTAGTAAGGTTAGTAACAACTGGTAATTTTTTGGGACAAATCGGAGATGGTGTGAATCACAGGTGGTTCAACCTCTCAGAATCTTGCTCTTAATATAGCAATTTCATTTAAAAGTTAAAAAAAAATATAAATTTCATTGCACAAAAAACTTAAAAAATTAACATGGATTTTGAAATAAAAATGTAAAAACGAGTTTATTAATTATTGATTGATTTATTGCAATAAATTACAAATGCTTTCGTAAATTTTCGAATTCAAATTTTTGTCGGTTAGATCTGAAAAGATTTTTATGTATAGAAAATGATCTTTCAACTTCTGTCGATGTAATAGGGCCATACTTAAAGGGAAATATTTCCTGAACTTTATATTGCTCGCAAATATCAATCTTCCGCCAGATATCATGTTTGAAATTTTTTTCAAAATTGAAAAATTCATGTTTTTCATTATGACGGCAAAATTGGTAAAATAGTTCCTAAAAAAGTCAAAAATGTTTAAAAAAGTCAGTAAAAGTCAAAAAAGTCGAAATAGTCGCTAAAACATGAAATAGGTAGAAAAAGTCGCTAACATATTGGGCTCAAATTACAGCAAATTTTTCGAAACGTGGAGATATTTTAATAAAAATCTGTTATTACGCACGACTGAAAAAAGGTAATTACCTAAAAATCGCAACCCTAGTAATCACATTAATATTACAGCCATAGTATTGAGATTAGTTGCAGTAAGGTGTAAGAGTTTCTAAAATATTTTGTAAGGTTATAATAATAATTATAATTTTCTATTTTTATAGAGTTCTATTTTTGACAGTAACCACAATAATATTACAGCCATAGTATTGAGATTAGTTGCAGTAAGGTGTAAGAGTAACATGGGTTTAATTATAATTCTTTTTTAATTTTGTATATTTGTATATAATTTTATGTAATGTATTTAATATTTTTAGTATTTATATTTGTAAATATGTATATGTTTGTATTAAAAATATCTAAATAAATAAATAGTGGATTAGGCCTCCTGGGGATACCACTTTAAAAAACGCAACTATTTCTTTACCTCAAAGGTGTTGTGGAACAATGAAATCTAAAACAGTAAAAAAAAATATTGTGATTTTATATAAAACACCCTGTACTGTAAATGTATTGGTCTCACTAATACATGTAAGAGAGATACTTCCTGCTAGAGCTGGATTTACTCTTCCTTTAGTATTTATTCGTAGCTATGGAGACTATTGCCAACCCATTCCATTTTTCTTGCCCGATAGTTGATCTCAAGTAATTTTTGATCAGTTTTAATTTTGGAAAAATCTCTCACTTTTAGAAACGGGTAAAGTTAGTAATACCACAAAGTAAGCATAAATAAGAAATTCATTCCATACAAAAAATTCCAATATAAAAAATGTCTGTCTATAATAAATTACTATTCCAATTGTTGGTAATGGGATTGCGATTTCATATTTTTTGATTTCATATTTTTGTATGGAATAAATTTCTCATATTTATACTTCCTTTATGGTAATACCCTTAATGCAATCATTGCATTTTTGGAAAGAGTTCTTCAACATTATTTGTGCTACACCCTTAAAAAATTTAAGAATTTCAAATTCCTAATGTATTTTGTTAGTGTAAAATTAAAAATTTTTTTTTGTTGTGAATTTCAAATACAATTGTAACTAAAATGCCACATAAAAAAAAATCCACAAATTTCCTGAGATTTTCCTTGTACAATAATTATTTGTTCATAAATAATTTTATTACATCCCCGATGGCGCCGTGACATTTGTCCGCCGGACATTTGTCCGCGATGAAATTTGTATGGAAAACTTCGTGGACAAATGTCATTTTGCAAAACGTCATTTGTCCGCGATTGTAAAATGACATTTGTCCGCCTTGGACAAATGTCTCATAATTAGCGAACAAATGACATTCTGCAAAATGACATTTGTCCGCGATTGAATTTTCTAACTTTAGCGGACAAATGTCATTTTGCAAAATGTCATTTGTTCGCGATTGATTTTTCGAATTTTTAGCGGACAAATGTCATTTTGCAAAATGTCATTTGTCCGCGATTGAAATTTTTAATTTTTAGCGGACAAATGTCATTTTGCAATTAGTCATTTGTCCGCGATTGATTTTTCAGTTTTTTTAGCGGACAAATGTCATTTTGCAAAATGTCATTTGTCCGCGATTGATTTTTCAATTTTGGAGATACTGCAGATTACGTGAACCACAAAATGTCATTTGTCCGCGATTGCTTTTTTAAATTTTTAGCGGACAAATGTCATTTTGCAAAATGTCATTTGTCCGCGATTGATTTGTCCACGGCATACAAAAGACATTTCGAATCGCGGACAAATGTCATTTTTATGTCCGCGATACAAAAACAAATCGCGGACAAATGTCCCGCGGACAACCCCCATCCCCGATGTAATAAAATCCTCTTAATTTTGTGTCAGTTTCTTTTTAAAAAAAAAAAGTTATCAATAATATTTTAAAAAATAAAATATATGAACAAAAAGAAATAATAAAATAAATAATTTTGTGAGTAAAATGCCTCGAAAACTTAAATATATGGTCACGGGATGCGAGGCAAAAAACAAACAAATTTTTCATCTGCAGAAATGCAAAAATCGGCAATTTCAAAAAATAATATATTATTTAAAAAAACACACGAAGCAGTCATAGAACTGCCTATAGAAGTTTATACTTAAAGATTTAGAATATGAAATAACAGTGGCTACAAATGATAGGCTGCTGAGTACAAAATGTAAATTAAAATATTTTACCCTCTACCAAAAAACCGCACAACGCGGCTAAAGAAGTATAAACTTCAAAAAAAATTTCGTATATTTCGTAACCGTAGCTCCCCACCCAAAATTTTTTTTTCAGGTAATCTTAATTTCACCGGAGCTACCTATTAAAAAAATTTAGTATATTTTGCTCCGGCACGACCTAACCGTAGCTCCCCACCCAAAATTTTTTTTTCAGGTAATATTAATTTCGCCGGAGCTACCTATTTAAAAAAAAAAAATTTTTCGTATATTTTGCTCCGGCACTATCTAACCGTAGCTCCCACCCAAAATGTTTCGGCTGGTAATCTTAATTTCACCGGAGCTACCTATTTAAAAAAAAAAAAATTTTCGTATATTTTGCTCCGGCACGACCTAACCGTAGCTCCCCACCCAAAAAATTTTTTTCAGTTAATATTAATTTCACCGGAGCTACCTATTTAAAAAAAAAATAATTTTTCGTATATTTTGCTCCGGCACGACCTAACCGTAGCTCCCCACCCAAAAATTTTTTTTCAGGTAATATTAATTTCACCGGAGCTCCGTACTTAAAAAAAAAAAAATGTTCGTATATTTTGCTCCGGCACGACCTAACCGTAGCTCCCCACCCAAAAATTTTTTTTCAGGTAATATTAATTTCACCGGAGCTACCTATTTAAAAAAAAAGTTTTTCGTATATTTTCCTCCGGCACTATCTAACCGTAGTTCCCACCCAAAATGTTTCGGATGGTAATATTAATTTCACCGGAGCTACCTATTTTGAAAAAAAAAAAAAATTTTCGTATATTTTGCTCCGGCACGACCTAACCGTAGCTCCCCACCCAAAAATTTTTTTTCAGGTAATATTAATTTCACCGGAGCTCCGCACTTAAAAAAAAAAAAATTTTCGTATATTTTGCTCCGGCACGACCCACGATATAGAAATAATAAGATATGCTCAATAGATTTACAAAATTGATTTCTTCTGCGCATGTCGTCATAGTGTGACAAAATTTTTTATAAATTGAATTTCTATATGGGATTTTACATATTGAGTGCATATTTAATGCTTTTTTGAATTATAAAGCATGTCTTTTTTCAATTATTATTAATTCGAATTTGTCTGTTTATTTATATATTTCTTTACTATTTTCGACACTCTCGTAGACCCAACAAAAATCCGGAAAATCGGGAAAAATCATTTGAAAATTTGGTGCAAATTTTATTAGTGATAAATCCGTTTCAGGAAAATAGCAAACTTTTCCGATTTTTCCGAAAAAAAAAATTCATGTAAAACGCTTTTCCGGAGTTTTTCCGACCAAAGAAGCGATTGAGCGTTTTGCAACCTGAAACAAACTTGTAGAGCGAAATTAGTTGCATAAAGTTGTTTTTAAGGAAAACTCGATGGAAAACCCGGAAAAGCGAGAAAATCATCGTAAAAATTTTCATCAATATGATTAATGATAAATCTTCAACAATCATGAAAACTTGCATGAAAAATCGAGGAAGATTTGTAATAACAATTTAGTTAAAGTGAAAAAGGCAGAAAATAAAAAATAAGTAAAAAACGAGTTTTCAAACAACCTCTGTGTGTGAAGAAAAAGTTATTTTCTACTTTTTCATGCGGCTTGGCCTCAGTTTTGTTTGAAAACTCGTTTTTTACTTATTTTTTATTCAGTTTATTTATTTATTTATTATTGTTTTAAATAATAAATTTAAAGATTTATTTAATTAACTTTTTTTTTCATTTAACAATTTTATTTAATTTTCTTTTTTTACTAACTAATGTATCAATCATTTTTCTATTTAAAATTCTAATTCTAAAAACATTTTACATCTAAAATATAATGTTTTAACTTTAATACTACATTTAATATTTTTTTTAATTGTCTATTAAATTTTTAATATAATTTCGTCCACATTTTAAATCCTTCTCATTATATTGTAAGAAAATTTCTTCTAATTTATAGACTTCCTTTAAAAAGTCTCCATTTGGTTTATATAAGCCTCCTTCCGATAGCTGATTGGCTCAAGAATATCATTTTCTGCCTTTAATTTTTAATTTTTCATTTTCAATTTTCTGATTTTCAAGTTCCTCTTTTAATATTTTGTTTTCCTCATCCATCACACTACTTTTTTCTGGGACAGTTCCGTCTCTAAAAAAAACTATCTTTTAAATTCTTTGAAATTTAATTTAAATATGTTTACAAATTACATTGGAATGTTTAAGAACTCCAAGACAAATGAATCTTTTACAGGTTCAACAGAATTTGTAATGACATCGTTGGATTTTCTGAAAGCAATACTCTTGAAAAAGGTAATCATGAAGATAATTATTTAAGCACTTACAATAATTTTGAAACCATCAATTTATTTTCTCTGCGATCTATTCTTTTCTTACGGTTTGAAATTTGACTTTGAATTATATTTCCGTTATACAAATTTTCTGCTGGAATTGTTCCTTCTTTTAATTTTTTTGGAGCGTTTGTAATATTTAGCAACTCATTTTTTAAATTTCTTTCGAAATCAATCGCTTTAAAATGTTTACTACAAATTCTTGAGTTTTTGGTTTCAAATTTATCTCCTCGTGAACACTTGTGGACTCATTGCTTACATAACCCAGCATTTTTTGGGAATGAATAAAAACTTATCAAAAATTTTCTTTATTGCAACAATTTTAAGTTTTTATTATTATTGCTTTTGTGTGCAGTATACGAAACCATTTTATTTATTTAATTTTAACTTTATTTAATATATTTTTAGTATATTATTTAAATGAATAATATACAAAATTTATTTAATATATTTATTATTTATTTAATATATTTTTTAAATGAAGCTTTTTTCATAGAAAAAACGGAAAAATAATTTATTTTTTGTCACATGATGACGCTAAAAGACCGAAAGAGATAGGAATAGACATGCGCGTGAGCATATCTTATTATTTCTATATCGTGGGCACGACCTAACCGTACCTCCCCACCCAAACATTTTATTTTCAGGTAATAATAATTTCAGCGGAGCTACCTATTTTGAAAAAAAAAAATTTCGTATATTTTGCTCCGGTACGACCGAACCGTAGCTCCCCACCCAAAAATTTTTTTTCAGGTAATTAATTTCACCGGAGCTCCCTATTTAAAAAAAAAAAAATTTTCGTATATTTTGCTCCGGCACGACCTAACCGTAGCTCCCCACCCAAAAATTTTTTTTCAGGTAATATTAATTTCACTGGAGCTACCTATTTTGAAAAAAAAAATTTTCGTATATTTTACTCTGGCACGACCTAACCGTAGCTCCCCACCCAAAAATTTTTTTTCAGGTAATATTAATTTCACCGGAGCTACCTATTTAAAAAAAAAATTTTCGTATATTTTGCTCCGGCACGACCTAACCGTACCTCCCCACCCAAACATTTTTTTTCAGGTAATAATAATTTCACCGGAGCTACCTATTTTGAAAAAAAAAATTTTCGTATATTTTGCTCCGGCACGACCTAACCGTAACTCCCCACCCAAAAATTTTTTTTTCAGGTAATATTAATTTCACCGGAGCTACCTATTTAAAAAAAAAATTTTCGTATATTTTGCTCCGGCACGACCTAACCGTACCTCCCCACCCAAACATTTTTTTTCAGGTAATAATAATTTCACCGGAGCTACCTATTTTGAAAAAAAAAATTTTCGTATATTTTGCTCCGGCACGACCTAACCGTAACTCCCCACCCAAAAATTTTTTTTTCAGGTAATATTAATTTCACCGGAGCTACCTATTTAAAAAAAAAAATTTCGTATATTTTGCTCCGGCACGACCTAACCGTAGCTCCCCACCCAAACATTTTTTTTCAGGTAATCTTAATTTCACCGGAGCTACCTATTTTGAAAAAAAAAATTTCGTATATTTTGCTCCGGCACGACCTAACCGTAGCTCCCCACCCAACATTTTGTTTCAGGTAATCTTAATTTCACCGAAGCTACATATTTTCGAAAAAATAGAAAATTTCGTATATTTTGCTCCGCCACGACCTAACCGTAGCTCCCCACCCAAAATTTTTTTTTCAGCTAATCTTAATTTCACCGGAGCTACCTATTTAAAAAAAAAACATTTTTCGTATATTTTGCTCCGGCACGACCTAACCGCATCTTTTTTTGCTTGTAATATTAGGTGCTATATATACATATATTTGAAATTAAAAAATCTTGTCATTGGGAATCGAACCAGGCACCTTCAGACTTAAAGTCTGATGTTCTAGCCACTAAGCCATATTGTCCATATGATTTTGGGTTTCTTAAATATAATAAAAAAATAAGTATTCTTATTCTAATTTTTCTGAGAAAAATGATGACGATTCTGAGAAAAATTCTATATGAAAATGGATTTTTACCCTCTACCAAAATTCATCAAACGCCGCTAAAGAAGTATAAACTTCAAAAAATTTCGTATATTTTGCTCCGGCACGACCTAACCGTAGCTCCCCACCCAAAAATTTTTTTTCAGGTAATAATAATTTCACCGGAGCTACCAATTTTGAAAAAAAAAATTTTTTTTAGTATATTTTGCTCCGGCACGACCTAACTGTAGCTCCGCACCCAAAAATTTTTTTTCAGGTAATATTAATTTCACCGGAGCTACCTATATTGAAAAAAAAAAAAAATTTTAGTATATTTTGTTCCGGCACGACCTAACCGTAGCTCTCCACCCAAAAATTTTTTCAGGTAATATTAATTTCACCGGAGCTACCTATTTTGACAAAAAAAATTTTTTTTCGTATATTTTGCGTCGGCACGACCTAACCGTACCTCCCTGCCCAAAAATTTTTCGGCTGGTAATCTAAATTTCTCCGGAGCTACCTATTTAAAAAAAAAAAATATTTTCGTGTATTTTGGTCTAGCACGACCTAACCGTAGCTCCCCACCCAAAATTTTTTTTTCAGGTAATCTTAATTTCACCGGAGCTACCTATTTAAAAAAAAAAAAATTTTCGTATATCGGAGCAAAATATACGAAAATATACGACCTAACCGTAGCTCCCCACCCAAAATTTTTTTTTCATGTAATATTAATTTCATCGGAGCTACCTATTTTGAAAAAAAAAAAAATTTTCGTATATTTTGCTCCGGCACGACCTAACGAAAGATTTTTAAAATTAATTTGAATTTAATTTTTTCGGGCCAAATTATTTTGTTTTTATAAATGACAAATGATTATTGAGTGGACCACTAATTTTTTTGAGTGTTGAAACGTCAAAAACCATGTCAGTTCGAATTCGATTTCGAATGTCGAATGAGTAGAATGAAAATAACCCCTTACAGAATTACTCAATTATATCATACAACGCGCCTAAAGAAGTATAAACTTCAAAAATTAATTTGATAGTTGTATTTTTTTTGTTATACCTTTTAAATTTTTAGATTAATTTCCTGGCATTGAAATTGAGATAAAATAAGTTCATGGAGCTGATATTGTTAATGATGAAATTGTATATATTATTTATTTTTTATTTTTTAACGAATTAATTCTTTGCTTTTTTGACTTCATCTTCTTCAACAATAGATAATATTCAAAAATCTCAAACTTCGGATATTATGGTATTGTTTTACAAATTTTCAGTTTTTTTAACTACATGCCTGAATGAATTTATAAAAATATGAATGACCAATACAAACAAAAAATTTTAGCCTTAAAAAAACCCTTCGATCGTTTCCCTTCTTAATACTTAATTTTCTTTGATCTGGATTAATTTCATTTTCAATTTTGCGAGACAACAAGTTCAGATAATTTGTAGTTCGTTTGTCCCTGCCGCTACTATTTTATTAAAGCTTATTTTTTGCTAATTTATCATGATTCTGCATGAATTTGATTAAATGTATTTTTTGAGCTTCGTTCATGCTCATGGGAGTATTTTCTTTTTTAAACTTAAAAAAACTGTAAATTAATAAATTGTTAAATTAAAAAAATTAGTGGCCCCTATGAACACACGATCAGTGCTGTCGTTCTACAGCTTTAGCAGTAGATCTACTGCTTTTTGATATTATCTACTGCCATACTGCTTTTTGATAAAATCTACTGCTTTTTCGTTCTTTCATTTTTAAATATTTCTCTTAAACTATTTTCTTGTTATGGTCTATGATGCTAAGAAAACTGTTTAATGTATTCGATTTTTTAAGGATTTAATTTTAATGACCCTTTTTTAAAGCAGATTGAAATTATAGATCCAAAGAATTTGGGATCCACTTAAGTACATTTGCTTAAAACGTTCCCTAATTTTGTTGAAGATGTAGATGATGTTGAGTAATTAGATGGGGAGTGGAGACAACTTATTAATTCTGTTTTTTTTTTTTTTTAAACCAAATAAAATGATTTGGAGTCTTATGCTACATTTACACCTAATGGCTAATGGCTAATGGTAAAAATGTCCATTAATTTCTGTGTTGCCATTGAAATGGAAAGTGTTCACACTATAGAAAAATTAATGTTCAAAAATAGCCTTTCCAATAGTAACACCGTTAAATGGTAAGATGTTGCCATTACGTTTACACTTTAATGGCATGAATGGCAAACATTTGAATTTTTCCGTCTGTTTTCTGGTTTTTCTTTTTTTTTATAACAACGCTTCCACGTCTTCCAACATATCTTCTTCGATAACTTAAAATCTCCCTTTCTATGTTTTATATTTTTCTAATTATCATGCCAGCTATGTTGTGTATTTTTCTTATTATTACGCCAACTATGTTTTTATATTTCTCCTTATTATCAAATTACTTATTATTAAGCTCTTTTAGTTAACTTACAATCCAAAAAACTTCCCGATACTGACAGTAATCCTGCATCAGAAACTGATGATCGCCGCCTTCGAGTTGTAGTCTTTGTGAAAAACGTTTCCGTTTCCGTTTATTAAAACTAACTCAAGTCGATCAGCACTCGGCGTATGTGCCATACTGTTTAAATAAACTCCAAAAAGATAATCCATTTCATCGGCGTAACCATTCTGAATTGAATACCAAAACCAATCCGATTTTAAAATTGGTGTTTTTGTATTTTTAGGTTCTGGTTTCTTTTGTGTTGAGTGTTCATCGACCACCACATGAGTACAATCGGGATCTTCTAAATCAGTTGGAATGCCACCATTATCTTTTAAAACTTTACACATATGCTGATATTCATCAGGTGGAAAACCGAAAAAACAAATTTTTTGGCCCTCAAATGCTTTCAATTTATACTGCTTTGTAAATTGATCTTTAATGACTTTAATATTTGGTATATCTTTATTATTCCACGCATCATACACCCAATTAGATCTTACAACGGTTAATCTAAATGTCATTGCATATTGATATTTGCACAATCTCCAACCAAACATATTCGAAGATTTTCTGGAGATGGTGTTGAAGATATTGACATTTCTTCACACTTGGATTGTTCCGGGATTGTTTCCATTTTTTATTTTTATTTAAAAAATAATTTCAAATTAAAAATTTATTTTTAAAATAAATTTCATAAAAAAAAAAAATAAAAAAAAATCATGTTCACTTTTTCTTTTCTTTTTTTTCTCTATTAAGCGGCGGTCACACGAGGCTGGTTTACCAGCCGCTTGTAGCTGCTTGCTGCTAACAGCCAGTTAACAAGCATCGTGTGAACTGTTATGTCCGCTGGTGCCAGCAGCAGCGGAGATATTTCAGTAGCGGCTGGTGAAGTTGAACGGTTCAACTTTACTAGCGCTGCTGGACAATGTTCTTGTTGATTATTTTGTTTCAGTTTTACATTTAATTTTATTGATTTGAATTTTTCAATATTACTTTACTAATAGTAGTGTAATTAAAATAAAATGGGACCAAAAAGTAATGATGAGAAGTGAAATTCAAATCAAATAATAATTTTCTTTGAAATATATAACAAATATGATTGTTTGTGCGATGCAACTTCACCGTCTTATTTAAAAAGGCCAATTTCCAATTGCCTTCTTAACAATTTCCTTAACACTTCTTTCCTATGTAAAGACATTTTGTACGAAACAGTGACCAAAATATATAAAACTGATTCAAAACATCGCAGCTGCCAGACCAGCTGCTGCTGTTTGCACAACACTGTGTAAACCCTTCCGTATGCTGGTTGCTGTCGCTGCTAGCCAGCCGCTGCTGACTAGCAGCGACCAGCGGCTGGTAAACCAGCCTCGTGTGACCGCCGCTTTAGAGTTGTCAATTTTCACAGTTGCTGCTGCTACTGTTAAGTTTTCTTCTTTTTTTTTTTTTTGTTTTTAAATTTATTACTATATTTTTTTTTATATGTAACATAAAAAAAAATCAGATTACTATATTTTTTTTATGTTACAAAAAATCAGATTACTATATATAAAAAAGATAAACAGAGTTATCATATTCCTTAAGTAAAATTAAGCATAATAAAGTATTTTTGTAAGAGACTTTAAATTCAACACCTCCCCTCAATAAATAATTCATTATACTCAATAACATTTGATATTTAAGTATACTCCTTTAACAAAAAATTTCGAAAATTAGTAAATAAAATTTTAGCCAATGGCTTTGTAAAAATATCAGCTACATTGTCTGAAGTATATTCTAATTTGACATTTTTATTTTTAACACAATCTAATATATAATGATATTTAGTATCAATATGTTTTAATCTCTTATTATTTTCATTGTTTTCAGATATTTTAATTACAGATTGGTTATCTTCTAAAATCAATAAAGGTTCATCATAATGAAAATTAAAATCTGATAACAATTTTTTAATCCAACTTGCTTCTGAGATAGCACAACTTAAGGCTACGTATTCTGCTTCTGTAGAAGACAAAGAAACATTTAATTGTTTTTTTGAAAACCATGACAATACGCAATTGTTTAACATTAATGTAAACCCAGAAGTTGACTTTCGGTCTTTTACGTCTCCAGCCCAATCGACATCAACGAACGATTTTAATTTTAATTTAGAATCAAATTTATAGATTAAACATAAATCCAAAGTACCTTTTATGTAACGTAGAATTCTTTTTAAAGCCTTAAATAATGCTTCACTCGCACAATGTTGGTATCTACTTAGGAAAATTACAGATACACATAGATCTGGTCTAGTTCCTGAAACAGCATAAAGAAAGCTACTAATTAATTGTCGACATTTTTTTTCAATATATTGATTCTCAGATTTATTTTTCAATAAAATTTCAAAATTAAAATTGTGATCAATTGGTGTATCAATCTGTTTACAATCTGTCATATTTGCTTAAAATATTTTCCAGCTATTTTTTCTGATTTATTATGGTTAAACCGTTTATTAAATCTTGCTTTATACTGATTCCAAGATTACTAGCTAGACCTAAATCTTTAGTTTTAAAGTTATTGTTCAATATTTTTTTAGAATCTTTTATATAATTGATAGTATTACCAAATAACTAGCTAGACCTAAATTGTTCAATATTTTTTTAAAATATTTTATATAATTGATATTATTACCAAATAACTAGCTAGAACTAAATCTTTAGTTTTAAAGTTATTGTTCAATATTTTTTTAAAATCTTTTATATAATTGATATTATTACCAAATAACAAAATATGATCGACATAAATAAGTAAATAAACAGAAATACCTTTTTCATTCTTTGTATACAAACATAAATCATTTTTTTTTCTATGGTTGGGATTTATTTGGGATTATCGAATCGAGGTAAGTTATTTTATTATTATTTCTTTTTCTTTTGTTTAATTTAGGAGGAAGAGGATAGCTGGTTGGAAATTTTTGCGTTCTTTTTTGGGCATTATTTGAATTTTTCAAATTATGCTCAAAAGTATGAATTTTATCACAGGAATAAATTGTAATTTTTATTAATAAAATTTTTAATATTTTTTTTTGTTTTTTTCAGATGCGGTGTGTTGGTTGGTGATTGGATGGATTGGCGGTGCAATGGATGTTCCTGGTTTTTAACCGGTAAGTTTTTATTATTTATTCTTTTTGTTTTAAATTTTTATTTTTATTATTTTTTTTTTTTTTTATTATTTATTTTATTATTTATTTTTCAGGTTTTTAGATTTTTTGCGGTCTTTAGGGACGGGGGTCAACAAATAGTTTTATTTTGGGAAGCCTGTGGGAGAAAAGGTGGGGGCAGGGCAGGCCTCACCCGAAGGTCCACGCCGATTTTTTTTTCTGGACTTTGTTTTTTTTTTTTTTGTGAAATAAATTTTAAAATATTATTTTTATAATTATACTTTTTTTTTTAATTTTTATTATTATTTTTTTATTAATGTTATTTTTATTCTTGTTTTTAGGTACATTAACATCAGTTCCTGTATTTTCTGTTTTAGGTAACCTTCTTTGGGGTCGAGTTAGCTGCATCAACCACATGAGCAGAACAACATCAAGAACAACAAATTTATTTATTTTTTTATTTTTTTTATATTTTAAGCAAAAAAAAATTGTTAAATATTTTATTTTTAATAAAGAAAAGAAATCATTAAAATTCCCATTCTGATATAGGCATATAGCCATTTTAAAAATAAAATCGTTAACATAAGATTTAGTTAAATTTTTCAGTACAAAAAGAAAATACCAAACCAAAAATATGTTTAGTTTAAAATAATATGAAAAGTTTAAAACATATAAAAATATTTTTCTTGATTGTATTTATTTGAAGGATAATATTAAAACAGCCAAAAAGGATAATCTTAACTTAATTTTGCGAAATTGCTGAAAAAAATTTTATGTTTTGAAGTGCGGTTGTGTTTTTGGAAAAATACCCAAGAATAAATAGTGATTTGAATAACTAAACAGTTTATTTTCCTAAATTTCATTAAATTAGTAAAAGCATTACTCTTATCTAGTACAGAAAATATCGAAATTTCTAGATAACCATATTGTTAAGTTCATTAGTTGAAAATAATAAAAGTTTTGCCATAATTTTTTTTAATTAAAAAAATTGTAATATTGGCCTTGATATGTACAATTTATTTGAAATTAATGTTTAACCACAGTTTCGTTGAACCCCATAGCTCCCAAGTGGGGGCCTTCCCGCAAAAAACGTTTCGGATTTAACATGTTAGGCACCGCCTCTATCACCTACCCAAAAATACGGCAAATCGGGCACAAACAAATTTTTTTTTTCTTCTAGTGTTGGCCTTGATATGTACAATTTATTTGAAATTAACGTTTAACCACAGTTTCATTGAACCCCTCAGAATTAGCTGAAACTTGGAGGGGGGGGTAGAGGCGGTGCCCAAACTCCCAAAACTGAAATCCGTTCACAGGCAATATGAAACTTTTAGGCTTATTAATACCATAAATCGAGTAAAATAAATGACGAGAATTTTAATACGAATTCATTTCTTTATTTTATAATACATACTCATCTCAGAGATAAAGCTTTAATTAGAACTTTTTAAATAAATTCATGGTATTCGCAGGATATTAACAACAAGTCGTCATTAGCCACCATCAAAAGGAACAATAACAACAAGTCGTCATTAGCCACCACCAAATAATGGCAACGCTTAATGTCACCCGTTCACATATGCAATGGTACAAAATGCCATCATTATATATGTAGCATTAGTTTTATTAGCAGGTTTTACTAGCCAATGAGGAAAAATCAATTTGAATTTCTTTAAAAATTTGTTTTATCACATTTGTGATAATATGTAAATATTTAATTTAAAAGATGTTTTTTTTTTGGTAGAAACAGGCAAAGAAAGAAGTCGAGCTCAAAAAGTAAAAACTTTTTCAACCGCTTTATTGATTAAAAATCTACTGCTTTTTTTTCTAATCTACTGCTTTTTTTTCTAATCTACTGCCCTTTTTTTGAATTTCTACTGCTTTATGCACTGCACACGATTAACTAAAAACAAAAAAAAAATTATTATTATCCCATAAAAAGCTTTAATTTTTGATTAAAATTCGCACCTCTCTTCCGACCCTACCTGCCAACCCTCCGTTCCGCCCCTCACTTCCGCCCCTCCATTTCGGCTAACCTTCCGCCTTCCTTCCACCCTCCCTTACGCTCCTCCCTTCCACATCCTCCCTACCACCTTACCTTCCACGCCTTGCAACCGCCCCGCGCATCCGCCCATCGCATCCACCCCTCGCATCCGCCCCTCGATTCCGCCCCTTCCTTCTGCCCAACCCTACCACCCCTCCGTTCCGTTTTATGGAATAAATAAGTTATTGTTCATGGAGTCTATTACGATTCTTGCATATACAATCTTCTGCGTTCACGTTTGTTCTCCAAAATGTTTAGAAATTGATGTATGTACAAAATATGAATATTTATGAATTTTCGAAAAAAAAAAAACTTTATCCTATAACCCCCAGGTTAGACTGGATTTTTTTACTATCTTGACGAAGATAGTAGTTGAATGTATTGGTGAAATTTTATTACTTTATTAATTGTCAATTTACTATCTTCTCTACTAGCAGGATTTAAATCAAGACAGTTGAGAAGATAGTTGACTGGATAGTCACAGTCAGAAAAAAAGAACAAATATTTTTTTTTTACTTTAACAATACAAAATTAAAAATTGTATGCCTTGTTTTTTTTTTATCACTGTACTAAAAAAAAAAACAAAAAAATTTAATACAAAAAACTGAAAACATGATAAAAATCTTGATAGAAATCAGGATAGTAAAAAGACACTCAATCAACTATCTTCTTACAAACACAGATAAAAAACACATACAATGATCAGTTTACTATCCAGTTTACTATCCAGTCTAATCTCTGCGTAAGAAACTTTAGTTTTTATTAAAAATTTGAAAAACTCAAATTTTCTAAATTCTAAAGTAACTTGATATTTACAATAATATAATATAGAGAGGTAGGTGGTAGGTACTTACATTTTTTTTCCCCGAAAATGTTAAATTTTAAAATAAAAAAAAAAAAAATTTTTTTTTTGAGAAAACGTTTATACCTATATTAATTATTAATTATATACTTAATTATTAATTATATATTTAATTATTAATTATGTATTTAATTATTAATTAAATATTAAAAACCTAAAAAAAACAATATACAAAAATTTCAAAACAAAATACTTATATTACAACCTTTTTGACTAATTTGACACATATTTGACATTATTTTCCCCTCAAATCTGACATAATTTTACACAAAGTTGCCTCTAAACAAGTTTTTATTTTTTTAGTCGAAAGATAGTAAAAAAGACATTTGTTTCAAAAAAGACATTGCTTACAGAAATGTAATTTTTTTAAATTTGAAGATATTTTTTCGAAAGATAAAGTTATAGAATCTGGCCCCTGAATTATATATTTTTAAATTCTTTATATTAACTTCATTACGGTTCCACAAACTTAGAAAGTCAAAACTTCCCGGTATCCAATCAAGCTGTAATTTTGCACATTGCATTTTCGTCGATGACAATGCACTTTAGCATCGACAATGCACTTTAGCATCACCTTTATATTCATTTCACCACCGGGTCCGCAAACTTAGAAAGTCAAAATTGTCCCACTGCCCGGTATCCAATGGAGCTGAAATGTTGCACATTGCTTTGTCGTCGATGACAATGCACTTTGGCATCGACACATTCACACACCTTTATTAATTAAATCCTTCACATTAACTTCACCCAGTTTCCACAAACTTTGAAAGTCAAAATTGACCCACTTCCCGGTATCCAATCGAGCTGAAATTTTGCACATTGCTGTGTCGTGGATCACAATGCACTTTGGCATCACACAATCACGCACACCTTTATTAATAAAATTCTTTATATCAACTTCACGGCCGTTTCCACAAACTTAGTCAAAATTGACCCACTTCCCCGTATCCAATCGATCGGAAATTTGGCACATCGTTTTGTCGTCGATGACAATGTACTTTGACATTGACACATTAACACACACACACACCTATATATGAACTTCACCACATTTTCCACAAACTTACAAAGTTAAAAATGACCCACTTCCCGGTATCCAATCGAGCTGAAATTTACTTTGGCATCACACACACACACCTTTGTATAAACTTCACCACCTGGTCTGCAAACTTAGTGAGTCAAAATATATCCAATTTCCGATATTCAATCGAGCTTTTTTAAATTTTTTAAATTTTAAATTTTGCACATCACTTTGTCGTCGATAACAAAACAATATATATACTTTGGCATCACAGACACACACACCTTTATATATACTTCATATCAATTGCCTCGCCTATAAAGGATTTATATGAAAAACTTTGTTTTATGGGTTGTGTTTTTAACTTAAAATAAAACTAATCTGAATTCGCAAAAAGTTTAAAACAAATAAAATAAACTACAACTAGAAACTATGTATATATCAAGGCAAACCCTTATCAACAGCATTTGAGAATCAACTTTCTTTTTTTTTAATCAACATTGGATCCCCATCATCGTTTCTCATAAATCGTGATGGAATCGTTGTTGTTCGTAAAAATCCTAAAAAAATGAGAATTTTTTTTTGTTGATAGAATAGTGTAGAGAAAAAATTAGTTTGTTTGTTTTGATTTTTTTTTGATTTTTTTTTGATTTTTTTCAACATATGATATGATCAGTGTTACCGAAGTACTCCAATCGGAGTATTTTTACTCCATTTCAATTCCCTGTACTCCTGTACTACACAAATTATTTATCCCATACTGATATACTCCTTTTTCAATTTATTTAATTTATTTAATGAATAAGTATTGAAGAAATTGATGAAGAATCTAGAATTCTGGCAAATTTTTCCGAAATCGATAGAAATCTTTCATTTGAAAGTTTTTGGAATGCAGTATTTAAAATGAAAAAGCTTTGAAAAAAGCTATGTTCCCTAAACTAACAAACTTAGCTCTTTATTAAGTTTACCGCAGCGCAAAAGCTGAACTTCGTTTTTCACAACTTAATATAATCTAATATCTAAAAAATGAAAATTTTCTAAAACAACACAACACTTAACTCAAGTGAGACAAATTTAGAAATTAACACAAATTCCAGTCCGAGGTGGGAATCGAACCCACGACCGAACATGCCGTAGGATAATGGCAATACCACTACGCCATGACGGTCTCTTTCCTCAATCACGCCTAAACCGTTGGACCGATTTGGTTGAAATTTTCAACTTAAGTATCATTGGGGTCCGAGATGGTTATAGGGTACTAGAATTTTGATCCGAGGCTCCGGCGGTGGGCTACCTTAGAAGCCGATTTTGCAATTTAGGTAAAATGTTGTAGCGTTGGACCCGAAAAGCTTATTGAAAAACTTCAAGTCGAAAGCCCCCCAACCGTTGTCTCCGTGCTATACAACAAATTTCCAAATTTTTAAATTTTGAAAATAAGGAGCCTAGAGACCCGAGATGCTTATAGAGTACTAGAAATTTTGACCGAAGTGGGGATATGTCGCATATTTTGAAATTCCGATTTTTTTACTGCCCAAAATATAGGTAAAAGTGTTTTGATATGTAAGTTCAGCACTACCGAGCGAAACCGGGTATTTCGTCTAGTTAAAGATATAAAAAGAATAAATTAATAATTCCAACTATCAAAGCAATAATGATTGGGAAAGAAATCTTAAATGACCAAATTTATACAGACTATATTCCATAGCACAATTTAATAAATAAAAATCATAAATATAGTAACTAATACATAACTAATCATAATGTCGACCGTCAACGTCATGGTGCAGTGGTATTGCCACTTTCCTTCGGCATGTTGGGTCGTGGGTTCGATTCCCACTTCGGATTGGAATTTGTGTTAATTTTCCAAATTAGTCCACTTGAATTAAGTGTTGTGTTGTATTAATACTATACTATTGAAATAAAATGAATGAAATTGGATATAAATAAGAATTTTTTGTTTGTACGTGAATTCCGTTTCTTTTCGTCAAAAAATTTTTTTTAGGTGTACTCCCCAATACTCCATTTTTGATACAAAAAGTACTCCTTTTGAAAATTATAAAACGGCAACATTGGATATGATATGAATTCATGAATTAATTCATAATCATGTATATAGAAAATAATAACGTAGTTTAATCACAGCCTGGCAATTGAATTTTTTTTCCTTACGAAATCGAAAACAATAAAAAAGTCAAAGTTGTTGTTGTTTAACTGTTAAAATGTACCCCCCCCCCAAGTTTTCACCACGAAAAATGCATGGAAAAGTTTCCCGTTATAATAAAACCATAATATTAAAACAGGTTAAACAATTTTTTTTTAAATATTTAGCCTACAAAAGATTAATAATTAAAAATGAAATAAATAGCCCATCCACTTCCAACTGCACAGATTATGGAGACATTAGTATTCTTTCTGTAGCTTCTACTTCTAAAACATCAAAAATTTTAAATCAGAATAAATTTATGCTTGACTCAGAGGAAATTGATGAAGAGGAATTTTATATGATGAAGACATAATTCAATATTTTGATGAAATACCTTTAGAAGCCATTAGTTTAGAAGTTGATGCTGCAGTAACATATATAGCAGGATTTATTCAGAGAAAACTTTTGACTAATGTAAAATGCAGCGAGTGCATATTTTCCATACATTTGAAAGTTTTAAATTATTGGAAATAAAAAGTTTTGGTTGCCTACCAAGACCTCATGCAGACGTTTTGAAAATTTGTAAAATTTCAGAAAAATTTACATCCATATTTAAATTAGACCAGAAACTCAACAAAAAATTTTTTATTTACACCTGTTCAATACTATTATGCTTTATATTAATGACAGTATTTTCGAAAATTTGGCTCATCATGTGTTGGATTGCGGCATATTTGAAAATCATAGATATTATTTAATTAAATTTATATTTGAAACTTATATAAAAATAAAATTAAATCATATAGCGAAAGTAAAAACAGAAAATTGAAAAAAAAATAAATAAAAAATAGTCGCCAACAATATAATAAATTAGTTCTTTTTTCTGGACAATAAAATAATCCTTTTAATTTTTTGTGGAAAAAACAATAATAAAACAATAATACAAATATTCTAATTAAATATATATAAAATAATATACAAATATTCTAATAAATAAAAGTCTAATAAAACCAAAAATTTTTTACTTTGTTTTAAAAAAGAATTTTCGCATTAAAAATATTTATCAAAAATCAAGGTGAGTTTCCTAATTTTTATAAACATCAGAAACTAATTTTAGTTCTAATCTAGGGGGATACATTTTTGATTTTCAAGACTGACTTCTTACCACACCATTAATAGCCTTTCTTTATACTAATTATTCTATGAGTTTAATCATATGCGATGCATTGTTGTCAAAACTAGCATATAAATATTTATATTAATGTTTTTACATATGGCCGTATGCATGTTTTGTTGCATTAGCATACAAATATAAATTTACAAAAATTACATCAAAATAAATAATCCTTTAAATTATTTAATATTAAAAACATAAATTTTATTTTATGATTATTAAAAAATTAGTCAAAATATTTCAGAATATATCAAAAAAACTACGATTCTGATTTAAATATTTTACATTTAAAAGCTCCAACAAATTTAATTTTTGAAGTTTCAAATACATTTTGGTGAGAATATTTGATGAATTTTTTGAAAAAAAATTTTATGAGAAAAATTTATTGAAAACAATAACATCTTGCTGCTTAGCTTAGAAGCTACAAACAAATCCATTAAGTTTTCAAAGTGGTTTTCAAATAATGATGAGTGCTATGACCATAAAATCACTTTTTTAAAAATGTTGATAACTCTGTTGTTAAAAAAAAATACTAAATGGCTAAAGGAAAAATTAATAAATTTCGATAACATAAAAAAAAAGCAAAACAAATCCGATTCAAAAAATAAAAAACTTAGTATACTTCAAAATAAATAAATATTTATATTTTTGAAGATATTCACACAATGTAAGTAAAATCAATACAATGTAAAATGAGATAAGCTAAAATATGAGCCTTTTTCATTGAAAGCGGTGGAAGTTCATTGTGACAAAAAATTAATTAATGTTAAAAATGAATACAATTTACTATGAGCTTTTTATTAATAAACTTTTTCCAAAAAATATCTGTTAAAATATTTACTGTTTTTATCATTTCACATTTTCAAACATTAAATATCTCCATATAAAATAAAATAAAAACTTAAGATATTTCCATATAAAATAAAATACACTTACACGACTTTCAAAGAAAACGGATCATGCATAACAGCGTTTCTCAACTTTAGGGTCGCGACCCGAATTTGGGTCGCGAAAGATTTTCAATGGGTCGTTTTAATTTAAAAATTCTATTACAAATCCTACATATATTTTTTCAAAAATAATAAAATATTTTGATTACGTAAGAAGAATTAACCTATACCTTATTTTTCAAAAGATTGCTGTTTTAACATTGATAATTGAGTAAATCCTTTGAGCCAGACTTAATAAATTATCAAATGATTGTCAACAACAAATAAGCCATTAAAATAAAAATAAATAAAACATTTTAAAGGTGGCTTTCATTTCTTCTACTTGTCAATGCATACCATTTTCAGATTGAGGGTCGCGTTATTTTGTACTCATATTTTATAGGTCGCAATAGCAAAAAGGTTGAGAAACGCTGATGTATAATATATATATTATATAGGATAAAAAAATTAGCTAAAAATGTTTCCAATTTTATTTAGATTTTAAAATAAATACTTTCAAAAAAAAAAAAATCCACGATCTATCACATTTTCCTGTCAAACATATGTTTTTTTTACAAACATGAATGAATTTATGAATATACATAATTTTATACCATAATGATATTATCAGATGTAGTGCAAAAACAAAAAACAGTCGGTAGGATTTTATCGTAGAGAAGTTAGCAACTTCTTGTTGTTTTTCACAGCAATACCATAAAACAATATCGTAAACAATTACCCAGGAAAAATAAATACTTAAATTGTAGTCACAATACAGGAAATTTTATTCGGTTACAGGAAATTTTATTCAAATACTCAGGGATCAATTAGTAAATGAGCTCTGTGAGAAAAAAATAAACTAACAATTGCATACTTTAAGGAAGTTGGCGGCAATTTCTTGTCAAAAAACGAAAAACAAAAAAAAGTCCCGAAAAAAAGGAAAAGATATTACAAAAAGAGAAAAAAAAAATCCAAAAAGTGAAAGTGTGAACGCATTTAAAAAAACCGTCATGAGAAAATAAATAACGAATTTCGTATAAAAACTTTGAAGGGTCATATCTCCGAAATGGGGGCTTTCTCCCAAAAACCGTCTAGGATTCAATATTCTAGGGACCGCCTGTACCACGTACCCAAAAATTGGGCACAAAAAAAAAATTTCCAACTTCAAAATAACAATTTGTTTTTGGAAGGTCTTGATAAAAAATGTTCAAACTATTTTAAAAAACGTTCGAGACCAATAAGAGATATTGATTGGGTACATTGAAAAGGTCTCGAACGCTTTTTAAAATAGTTTGAACATTTAATATCAAGACCTTCCAAAAACAAATTCTTATTTTAAAGTTTTTGAGCTCTTCGATAAAAAGCATTTTTTCTTAAAAAAATTTTTTTAACTTATAGTTTTTATTTTTTACTTTTTAGTTACATACGTTTCATGTTTTTTTCTTTTAATTCATAACATAAAATTATTTTTTTTTATTTATGAAATATTTTAACCTACCACTTCAAAATCAAAATGGCTTTAAATTCAAAATTACCATTAACATTTGATAAATATTTAAAAGCGTTTTAGAATTTTTTAGAACTTTGCGAAATATCACTAGGCTTGGTTAGGTGAGACGAATTATCGCATAATGTCATAATATATAAAAAAATACGAATTATCACATAAAAATCGATTTGTATGAGATTATGCAGTAATTCATTTAAAAACGAATTATCACATAAACCAAAATGAATTTGAAAATAAATTAATTATCTCATAAATTTTATGTGATAATTCGTTTTTAAATGAATTAGTGCATAAAATTTTCGTCAAAATTTTTTTAGAATTTATGTGCTATTTCGTTTTTCAACGAACTATTACATAAAAACCAAAAAAACACATTTTATGTGATAATTCGTTTTTTTACGAATTAGTGCATAAATTTTGAAAATGCAGATTTATGCGCTAATTCGTATTCAAACGAATTAGTGTACTAATAATGGCTCCGTCAATTATCGCATAATGACATATCACATAATTTTTAAAATGAATTATCACATAATTTTTTTTATGAGATAATTCATGTACTTCCAATAACTACCGCGTCCCATTCGCTTCTGGTAAAAGAGAAAGTTGTCCGCACAAAATGTATGAAAAAGATATTGTGCATGATAGAGGACCGCTACCGTGTCCCATTCGCTTCGCGCGAAGCGTTCAAAAAAAGAAAAAAATGTGCCCTTTTCCAAATAAAATAGGGCAAAATTTCAGAACAATCGGAGGTATGCGCTTTTCGGAAGTTTATGCGACAATTCGTTTTAAATGAATTAATTAGTACACAATCTCATACAAACTAATTTTTATGTAATAATTCGTATTTTTTTATATGTTTTTATGCACTAATTCACTTTAAAATGAATTAAATTAGATCATAAAATATGAAAATATAAATTTATGTGCTATTTCGTTTTCAAACGAATTAGTGCATAAATAGCGAAAAATCATTTTTATGTGATAATTCACTTTAAAATGAATTAGTGCATACATTTTTCGTTCAAATTTTTTTTGAGATAATTCATTTTTCGGTTTATGTATTAATTCATTTTAAAATGAATTATCACATAAAAATAATTTTTTATGAGATAATTCATTTTTCAATTTATGTGATACTTCGTTTTTAAATGAATTATCTCATAAAATAAAATTATGTGATAATTCATTTTAAAAATAATGTGATAATTCATTATGCGATAATTCACGGGGCCCTTGGCTGTACTTTTTTTATTTTTTTCATACAATTTTTTTTAATCCCGTCAAATTCTTTATTTAATTTTACAACATATGTTTCTTTATTAATCGGGGAAAATAAAAACAAAAAATATTTGTAAAATTGACATTTAGTATTTGAATAAAATTTCCTGTAACCAAATAAAATTTCCTGTATTGTGACTACAATTTAAGTACTTATTTTTTCCTGGGAAATTGTTTACGATATTGTTCTACGGTATTGCTGGGAAAAACAACAAGAAGTTGCTCACTTCTCTACGATAGAAAAAACCACAAAAAAAACAAAACAAATAAAATGTTGAAATATTGAAATATTGAAAGCTGCATTTTTAATGTATGAACTGCAAAATCTTTATATACTTAATATTTATGCTACAACGTTGAAACTATGACCCTACGTAAGTACGTAAGAAATTTTTTGATTAAATGTTGTCGCGTCGGGCAATAGCCAGGGTATGTTTGATATAAATAAATCAATTGATTTAAATCAATGATTTAAATCAGATTTAAATTAATTTTATTTTTTTTTAAAAATCGTTGATTTAAATCGATTTTATCGAAACGTATTTTCATGTTCATTTATTTTTACGACAATGACACTTGCAGCAACCTCGGCAACAACCAATTAAAGAACTTATAAAACGGAAACACTGATTGATTCATCAAAACGATTTTTATCTTCCTTTTCGCTCATTCTAGTGGTGCAAAAAATTATATTGAAATTAACGGCATTTTCATCACTTTGTTTTTTCAACAAAACGAAAGTAGATTTAGTTTACAAAGAGAATTTTGTTATAGTTTGTTTGTTAAGATTTTTTTCTAAATATTAATTTTAATAATTCTAAAATATTTTAAAAATAGACTGGTTTTTGGTTTTAAGTTTGGTGAAAACCGCAAAAATAATACAAAGCTCAAGTTTGGGTCGCAAGAAGGATGAAATTTGGAAATACTTTTTAGAGGTTCAAAATTCAGATTTGAACAACAATAAAAAAGGTTGCAAGTATTGCAATTATGAATTACAAGGCCTTGTAGCTAGAATGAAAAAGCATTTTCAGTCATGCCCACAAAAAATTGAACGTATCAGACGTCGATGTTCTAGTTCTAGAAAATGAAGAGAGTACCAGTTCGACTCCTTCAAATGCAGCTATTTCATCTTCTGCTTCAAATTCCCAGCCTAAAATTTTCAGCTTTATAATTAAAACTTCTATGCGCGACAAGGACATAATAGATGCACAGATGGCTCGTTTTTTTTCAATACAAATTTAGCATTTAGAAAATCGAAACACCAAGAATTTAAAAAGTTTTGCTCTATTTTACGGCCGGGGTATAATCCTCCCGACGAACGGCAATATATATGGAAGAGCAGAAAAAATGTTGTGACATTTTAAAAGATGAGTATGTTTGTTTGACTATGTGAATAACAGCTCTATTATATGTGTTTGCATTATTCAAGAAAATGGCAAGGCTACATTAGTCGATACGATTGAAACTTTAGCTAATAGCCACGACTCCGAATATCTTTAGAGTTTGGTTACTAAAACAATTATTGAAGCAACTAGTAAGTACTATTAAGCATTGTGACTACTAAGCATTGTGACTGATAATGCTGCGAATATGGCTCGAATGCGCCACGATTTAGAAGCTGCATTAGAGGATAATGAAAATAGTATTATTGGCTACGGTTGCTCGGCCCATATTTTGAATTTGTTGGCGCATGATTTAGGAGATGAATATAATAATATTCAACAACACGTTATAGAAATTTCCAAATATTTCCGCAACGATCATTCCCCAAACGAAGGGTCAAGGAAGTCGCAGGTACACAATATGTGAAACTATTAATACATATTTGAAAAATTGGTCCTTTTTAATAACTGTATGTGAAGAACTTAGAAGTGATATAGATCAAAAAATTGCTTCATTGATTCAAAATATGGGCTTAAAAAGAAATTGCGAAGATTTGCTAAAAATATTCAAACCAATCGCTTCGGCATTGGATAAAATGCAAAGCAATTCTTGTAAAAAAGCTGAATGCACTCAAATATGGAAAAGATTGGAAGACGAGCTAACTGAATTAAGTTTTTCTGATAAGCAGATGAAATTATTTAAGAAGAGATATAATATGGCTTTAAATCCATCTCATTTCGCTGCATGTATTCTCTCACCAAAGTATTTATATAGTCAACAAAAACTAACAGAAGACGAAAAAAAAATTGGTTTGGAGTACATAGAACAAAATTTTTCTTTGCCATTTTCAACAGTTTCCTTTAAATTCATTGGTAAATATTCATCAAATTATTTACACAAAATATTTGAGACTTATTTCCTGTCTTCTTGAAATAATTCTAGGGAAAGTTGAACCATTTTCTGGGCTAGTTATGAAGCAAGAGGTAATAAGTTCGATGACTGATCATAGCTGAAGGAAATGTTTGAATGTATTAAACCCAACCGTTCTTAATATAAGAGATTTTGAAAAATTTATGCAATTAACAACAGCAGTTGCATCTTCTGCTGGCGTTGAAAGAATTTTTTCAACGTTTGGCCAAGTTCACTCCAAATTAAGGAACTAGTTAGGAGTTCAAAAGGCAGCAAAATTAACTTTTCTATATAAGCAATTTAATTAATATTATTAGATTTAGTTTGTTTGAGTTTTTGCAATATAAAATGAAGAATGATTTTGTTAAACTATTTTTTGTTTTGTTCGTTCAATATTATTATAATATTATTAACGAAAAATAATTTTTGTTATTACTATTACTTTTATATTTTGATTTTTATTCTACTTTTTCTAATAATTGAATATTTTATACTAAAGTGTATTCTCTAATTATAACAAATAATTTTTGTGGTCCAAAGAAATTTTTTATTTATTATTTAGTTTAGGAATTATTATAATATTATTAACGAAAAATAATATTTGTTTATTACTATTACTTTTATATTTTGATTTTTATTCTACTCTTTCTAATAATTGAATATTTTATACTAAAGTGTATTCTCTAATTATAACAAATAATTTTTTTGGTCCAAAGAAATTTTTTATTTATTATTTAGTTTAGGAATTTGGGTCTCTAAAAAATTGATTTAAATCACAAAATATGAAGTTTTTTTCCATGTAAATTTTTCGAGTAAATTTAATATCTAACAGTCGTTGTTTATATTTTTGTCTCAACATTTATCTGGATAGTTTAGTTGTGTATCCAGTTTTTAAGTAGGTTCACTTTTAATTCTTAATACATTTTAGTATTATTTTATTTAGGTAGGCATTTTTATAGTTAAAGACCGATTCCCCCGACGCGATAATGTTTAATCAAAAAATTTCAAGATTGTAGTTTATTTTATTTGTTTTAAAATTTTTCCGTTCATACTATTTTTATTATTTTTTGTCGGGGATTTTTTAAATTTTTAATTTAATTTTTTATTTCATCCTTTTTATAGGGACTCCTTAAAAAAATATGATTCGCCACTTTGTGGTGGCGGCCATCTTGGATTTGAAATTTGTTATAGTGTATAGTATTCTACTAGTCAAGCCCTTTCATTTGATATCCATATTGAGGAAGTTGTGAAAAATATGTAATCCGCCACTTTGTGGTAGCTAAGAACACTCTCGACTAATTCACCTTTCAAACTTTCACTTGAATATAAAAAAATATACATATACATATATATTTACATATTTTTATATAAGATTTTTTTTTGATAAAATAAATTTCTTGACAGTAATAATTAATTGAACCTCTCAAAAGAGATGAGTATGTACTTTTTTTGTACAAATTTATTTCCCAGAACGAATTGTTAATTTTAGACACGATTCCAGCTTTTTGGAATCGTGTATCGTTGATTAAATGTGGATAAAATAAAAGATGTTTGGTAATTTGTCCAACATTTACATTTATTAAGTAAAAAAAATTATTTATAAGTCTATTATAAATTAAAAAATTTTAGTTATATACAATTTGACCTTGAGTCAAAATTAATGAAAATTTATTTTAAGAGGTTTTTTTTTTTGTAATTTTCTAAATTTTTTCTGAATCTTATTTTTGATTTAATAAAATTTGTTTCGACAATTTTAAGTGTGGGAATTTTCAATGAAATTTCTGATCCAAATTTAAGATGTAAATATTTAATAAATCGAGAATGTCTTCAACAATTTTTAACAATATTATTTTTTTTGAGAAGTTGATTCAAAATTAATGACAATTTATTTATTATGGTTTTTTTTTGTGATTTCTTTATCAGTTTTTAATTTTTGGATAAAAAACTTCTGACAAACTTCTGACAAACTTTTTTATAATAACTTTCTCTTAAATTGTATGATTTTGTTTAGCAAATTAAATTTTGGATTTTTTCACAATGACAAGTAGTTCGATTGAACAAAAATGAAAGTCTACAAATTGCACACAATTTTTTGTACTAGCTATTAGCTTTCACTTAAATGTTATGATTTTGGATTTTTTTTGCACATTACAAGTAGTTCGATTGAACACAATGAAAGTGTACAAATTTCGCCCAATTTTTATGTTATAGTTTTCATTTAAATTGTAAAGTTTTGTTTAACAAATTAATTTTTGAATTTTGCACAATGATAATTAATTAGACCGAACACAATAAAAATTTACAAGTATAAATTGTTCTGTTTTCTTTGTTTTTTTTTTTTTTTTTTTTACTTAGGTTTAATTCTATCCAATATAGTTTTACTATTACGACCGAACTGTACTAGGTATTTTTAAATAAAATAATAATTTCTATCAATTATAAGTCAAAATTATTCGTCAAAACAGTAAACTTCAGCAAAAAAAAATGTTTATGATTGCACAATAAACAGAAAAGGTTTTAAGTTTTTATGATTGCAAAATACACAGGAAACGATAAAAACGTGTGAGGTATTTTGTACGTAAAAAGAAACTCAAGAAAAATGTTTACGTTTGGATTTATAATTGATAAAAATTGTTATGAACAAAGAAAAGAAATATAAAATTCTTAAGCAAAATTTTTATGTTGGAAAATTTTTAAAAATTTTGTTCAATTTTAACATACTGCCCCGCCTTGAGCAATATGCTCAACTGATGTCATCTGTTATCGAGAAATCTTCCTTTTGTGTTGATCTTGGTACCGGCTGTGGCTTCACTTCGATTGCATATGAAAACGTTGATTTAGCTTTTTGTATCTTAAAACACACTAATAATAATATAATAATAAATAATAATAAAAGATTGTTTATTCATTCTCATTCAAGATATATAACATGTACTTAAAACTAATGTGATGAATTCAAAATAAGTAACTTAAAAATATTCGTTACATATTACTTAAACTAAAATCTTACTTTTTTTTTTTAAAAAAGAACTACAATCCACATTCAACAATGACAAGAAGCCGTCTGTTGCGTTGGCAATTTCCTTTATAAATTTCTACTATCAAATAATTCTTCAATAAATCAAAAAAGAAAAGAGAAAAAAAAATAAAAAAAGAATAAAATCGTGTAAAATTAAATGGAATTTTTTTAAAAGAGTAATTCAGAATAGATGTAATTAAAAATTAAATTCTTGAACTAGTTCATATCTGTAGGACCATGCCTTACTTACAAATAGAAACAGCTGTTCCCAGCTATATGGTGGTTCACCATTTAAAATTTTTATGCAGCACTCACTTGAAAAACTTCTAACCCCAAAGCAATTTTCTCTAATCTGGTTTAAAACTGGACAGCTCCCCCAGAAAATGAGTCATATCTTCCTCCTCATTCAAATTGCACAGTGAACAAATTCTTTGTGCACCAACCCTCCATTTGCTAGCGTTAAGTTTTATTAACCCACCCCTCGCTTTCAATAACCATCTTACTTTTCGCGAATCCTTTTCGCACTGAATAATTTCTTGTCCTTTATTGTAATCTAAAAATCTGAAAAGACCATGTGTACTGTTAACCGCCGAACTAAGTATATTGAGCCAACTTCGTATATTAATTTCGTCTAAAAACAGCCTAGTTTTTTCTCTCCACACCTTCTCTTCTACTTCACCTAAATTCCATATAACACCCACTTTTAAACCTTCCTCCACCCAGACTCTCCTCCAGTATAAATTTTTCTCCATAATTTTCCTAACAAGTAACTTTGGCAATCTTTCCTGATCATACCTGAAGAGTACATTTAAAATATATTCCATGTGCAGGCCCAGGGTGAATTGATAAATATCATTTAAACCAGTTTCTAACTTTATTATATAATTCGGTGTGGTGTCCGGTAAAATAAAAGTTTTTTTTAATAAAGAAACGCAAAAACTGCTCTAACTCTGGATATCTTTGAAAGCCCAGTTTTGTGCCCCGTAACAACAAATTGATCGAGCTATTGTGTTAAATAACTCCATTTTAGCATCAAACCTAATTTTTTTATCCGAAAGCATGGTATTCCAACTAAAATTTAGACTAGCCTTGGCCTGTTTTACTCTTTCTTTTACGTATACGTTCATATTTAAGTTTGACGTCATAATAATTCCTAAATATTTGTACTTTTTTACCACCTCCACTTCCTCTCCCACAAAAAACCATTTTTCCTCGCCCTTTCTCCTACCTCCAGTTTCTTTGAATACCATAATTTTTGACTTTAATAGATTTACAGTTAAATTCCATTTCACACAGTATTGCTCCAATTGGTCTATCATCTTCTGTAAGACTGCCACAGATTCCGCCATTATCACCAAGTCGTCCGCGTATAATAGAACCCTAACCAATAGCCCATCAATGTATAACCCACCACCCAAAAAATCATGCAAATCATTCAAAAATAAACAAAACAGTAATAGACTCACCAAGCACCCTTGTCTTACACCTGTTTCCGTCGCAAACCACTCGGATAAAACTTTTCCGTTCCAGATTGCTGCGCTCGTATTGGTATAGAGAGATTTTAATATTTTTATAAATCTCCCAGATACCTTCAATTCTTTTAATTTATACAGCAAGGCACATCTATCTATACTATCGAATGCCGACTTGAAATCCACATAAAAGCAATATACCTTTTTTTTCTCATACCATTTTAATTTTATTATGTTAAACAAATTAAATATATTGTCATTTGTGGAATAATTTTGCCTATACCCTGCCTGAAATTCATTTAAAATCTTATTATTTTCCACCCAATTGTATAATCTGTTTTTAAGTACGCCCACAAAAATTTTTACTACAGCATCCATTAGACTGATACCTCTGTAATTTTGAGCCAAACTCGAATCTCCACCTTTAAATATAGGAAATATTATCGTTTTCAAATAATTTTCTTCCACTTCCCCCCTTACATGCATTCTATTAAAGGATTTAACCAGTAGATTTAACATGTTGTCCGGAGCGTTAACGAAAAATTCATACCCTACTCCATCCTGCCCTGAGGCCTTATTCAACTTCGTTTTTTTAAGTACTTCCTTAATTTCGGCCAATTCTATTTCTCTATCTAGTTCATTTATTACCAATTCGCTTTCATTACATTGTACTACATTAGATCTAATTTGTATGTTTAGGTTGTCGGAAAAGTGCGATTTTAGGTTTGCACATGAAACTTCAGAATATTTTCCGCCTTTCACTGTTTTGAATTCCCTTGCATATTCCCACCATTCTTTCGAGTTTTTTATTTTGCCTAATTTATTTTTAATACCTTCGTAATACTTAGTTTTTTTATCTAGACATATTAATTTATACTTTTTACGCAAATCTAAACACATATTTTTAGACATCTCTGAGTTGGTTTTTCTCCATACATTTAACCATTTAAAAACCTTCTTTCGCGCTTGAAAGCAAACGTTATCAAACCACTTTTGCCTAAACCTATTAATAGCCTGCTTTAGCGAATTACATCCCACTACTTCTTTTATTGTATCTACTATATTAATTGTCGAAACTTCTGTATTATTTATGTTAGCGTTTTCTTTAATTAAATCTATCTTTTCCTCTATTTTTTGCCTATATGTATGTTTGATTTCATCCCTCCACCTCAATCTTGGCATCAACATATTTTCCCCAGGAACTTGTCCTGTACGCACTTTTAACGTCAAACATATAGGAAAATGATCGGAATATAAAACATTTTTTACCTCAAAACTTTTAACCTTATCGAGCAAGTTATACGATACAGCCGCTAAATCAATAACTGAAGTGCCCTGCGAGCCAGAAAATGTTATCTCGCCCTGACTATCTTTATTTGTCCTTCCATTAAGAATTAGTAATCCTACATCCTCTAATAACTCAATAAATTTTTTACCATTTCCATTTTGTTGCTTATCTTTAGAATTTCTTTTTAAGCCGAATTGTGGATATATTTCAGTCAGCTCCTCAATCATCTCATTACTTTCCCCAACCCTAGCGTTAAAATCTCCTATAAGTACAAAATTTCTATCTAAATGTTGTCTAATTTCTCTATTCAATAAGTCAAAGCCCTCTTCCCTATTCGAACAGTTCAAATACATTCGCACAATAGATATCCTATCACTACCTATATCAACCTCAAGTACAATAAGTTTATTCATTTTACTAAATCTACATTTATAATTTCGCACACAGTTTTTTCTGAATCCAAAAAGGCAGCCCCCACTCGCCCTACCCCTGTTTGAGGATCTAACAGCCTCAACCCATTTTATTTCATACGAACGATGTGCAAAGATATTCATACGAACGATGTGCAAAAATATCAATCCAAACGTTTACTTCTTCCAGCTGAAAATCCCTTGTTTTATTACAATAGATAAGTTCTTTAGTTTGAACTTATGAAAAATTTTCTGTTTAAAGAATTCTTACGAAAAAAAAGACAAGTGTGTTCAATGACGATTAAAATACAATTAATTAAAATATATTTTCGCTTATAATTTTATGCTACAACAAAATTCTTATTTCTAAATTCTACAATAAAAAAGAAGAGAAAATAAATTCTCATAAATTTGACGAAGAACAACAAAGAGAAAATTCTTAAAATTGTACATTGATTTGCCACATAAAAAAAATATTTTTTTTGTTTCACAGGAAATTTTAACTCAAGTTTCATGCTTTATTTTTTATATGAAATAATTATGAATTGCAAAAAAATGCAGTTAAGCAAAAACTTATCTGCAAAAAAATTATTATTTTGCTAATAAAGGTTCCAAAAATGTACATGAATAAAATTATATATAAACATTTGTACGAATAAAAGTAAAGGTTTTAAAAATTTCTAAAATACAAATTTTGCCTTTGGCAATTAACACACACTATGCATAAAACCAAAACGATGATGATAATTAAACTCAATTATGATACACTGAACTGATGAACCTCATGTGACTCCAAGTAGTCTGGTTCCAACTGGATATCCTTCATATTCTTTAATTGGGCTAACAGTTTATTAATCTATTCATCTTAATTCACTAACGTTACTCTAGGGTACGAATAATGTTCTCAATTGTTGTGGATTATTATGGGACACATCTTGAACCCTGGTTGTTTAAGTCCGCAATTTTTATTAAATTTTAATATTCCAATTCCTTGAATTGTAATAAAAATTCACTAATATCATCATATACAATATTGATGGTTAGATTGTCATTCACTGAAAATAACCAATGATTAGGATTTTGCAATTGGATCCATTCTGGTAAAACATTAGCATGTTATATTTCACATGATGACAGATCGGTGCCACGATTAAGCAATTCGATCTCGCTTTTATTTATGTTGGATGATCTACTATAAATTGGATGAAGTTGCTTATAAACTACATACTGTTGGTCTATCTTGTGGCACGTTGATGCTTCAGTCACTCTCATTGGGTAAAACGAATCTTTATGTAAATTAGTAATTAAGTAACGGGTGGAAGGCTTGATTATTACAAATGAATTATTAAGTTTAACCGGGATTGGAATTAAGTGACCAAGTCTTTCTCTTCAAAATTTAGAAATGAATTGACTTGATAAACTATTTTTATCGCTTGAAATGCTAATTTGAGGTGATCTGGTCGAATATGTAATGGACTAATTTTGCCATTATGTGGATCACGTCTATAAGTCGACTTTGGATTTTTTGATAATTTTGAATTGATAATGTGATTTTTAATGCTAAAGATATGAAAAAATTCAATGGTCGTTGTTGTGAAAGTTTACCAAGCAGTACATTAAATTCTTGTGTTAATACATTCATTTGATGATTGATATCTTGATGACTCTTCTTCATGATGTTTGCTGTAGTTTCCGGTCGACTCAAAATTGTATTAATGCCCCTATGAACCCATCTGTAGACAAATCGGAGATTATTTTAATATGTATCGCCTTTGTTGCTAAACAACAAAACACTGCAATATATGATTTCTGTGGTCTAGTCCCGCGTCTTTTATAATGAGTCCAAATTGGGCCAGCATAGTCAACTCCAGTGTTGATAAATGGTCTAGCTGGTTGTATTCTTCCTGGTGGTAATTTTCCCATCAATTGTTCCATTACTTTGGATTTTGTCTTGAAACAATCAATACAATGATGCACTATACTATTAACGATGCGTTTCCCCTGTAATGGCCAGAATCGTTGAAAAGTGATTGCTAACAAAGCCTGAGGTCCGATATGATAATGTTGAATATGAAGCTCAGTCATGATTAGTTTTGTAAAAGGATGTTCATATGGCAACAGCATCGGATGACGGGCATCGTATGGTATATTTGCTGCATCTATCCTTCCTCCTACTCGTAAAATTCCTTGTTCATCCACAAACGGCGTCAAACTTGATAGACGATTTTGCTTTGATAATTCATGACCTTTTAAGAGTTGATTTATTTCTAGTTGAAATTGTGATTTTGAATTGTAGAAATAATTAAATTCATGGAACTCTTTATTTCCTGCATGGACACTAACTCAGTACGTTTTTTATCTTTTTTATTATGAATATTATGAATGAAACGTAATTCGACATAACACAATAAATGAATTTTTATGATCGATATCAGTTAAGAAATTCACTAAAATGGAATATTTTGCTCTCTTTTCTAATGTTGGTATGTCTACTACATTATACTGAGCAGACCACGTTGACATATTTTGTTGCAAAAAAGTAGGTCCTTCAAATCAAACCTTTGAATCTTTGAATTGTGTTGGAGCAATTCCACGGGAAACCAAATCAGCAGGATTGTCTTTTTCGTTAATATGGTTCCATTGTTTCACATCACTATGCCGCTTAATAAAAGAAATTCTATTGCCTACAAAAACATTAAAAAAAGATGGTTGCGAATTTAACCAATCTAAAACAATTTTTGAATCTGTCCAAAAATAAATTTGTTCACTTTCAATGTTTAAAACATTTTTTAATTTTACACTTAAAGCATTTTATTGCCAAGTTGGGAGCCGCCATTGTCCCGTATGTGACAGTTTGAAGTTCATAAGAGTTTAGTTGGGATGTCGGATCCTCTCGCCAATAAATCATTTTGAATTTCTTATCTTCTTCATTGATCAAAATCTTCCGATACATTTTCTCAATGTCACTTGTGAACACATAGGTGTATTGACGAAATCGTAGAAAAACATCAAAAATATCATTTTGGATCTTTAGGCCTTTGTTCATTATTTCATTCACTCGAAGTTTCACTCGAAGTTTCACTCGAAGTTTTGTAGATGTGCTACTGGGTTTTAATACACAATGATGTGGAATAAAATAATGTTTATTTGACACTTCATTTATTTGTCTCATATGTCCTAAATTTTCATATTCCCGCATAAATTGAATATATTGTTTCCTAATGTCAAGAGACCTTCTTAGCTTCCGTTCTAAAGCAAAAAATCTTCGTTTAGCAATTTTCTGGAGAATTTCCTAATGAATCTATACTTGCTACAAACGGTAATCTAACTACAAATCTTCCCTCATCGGTTCGATATGTTGATTTGTCGAAAAAACTTTCACATTGCTTCTTTTTGGACTGGGCTTATCCGTTGTCATTTCGTCCAATTTCCATAATTTTTGGATGTGCTCCTCTATTGTTGTAACACCACACCACTGCTCTTTATTATTCAATGAGAATTGCAATTTACCTAAAACCACCCACCCGAAAACAGTGTTTTGCAGGCAAGGTGTCGTTGATTCCACCGAAATTTGACCGACTATTAAAATTTTATTATAAAATTCTGCTCCGATCAATATGTCAACAGGTTGACTTTCGTAAAATTTTGGATCGGCTAATTGAATGTTGTTTAGAATTTTCCAATTATGGGGCTTTTTACTCTGGGCTGGTTGATCATTAATTATTTTGTCCATCACGAACACTTCCACATTTGTTGTATAATTTATTAATTTGGATCCAATGTTTACGCGTTTTGAAGAGGATTTGCTGGAACCACCTATTCCACTTATCTCAATGTTACATTCCACACCTCTGCCGTCCAAATTCAAAACATAGTAACTCAAGTTGCTATGTATTTTTTTTTTTTAAACCAAGTAGCCTGGTTTTTTTTTCTTTTTCTTTCACTCTCACCCGTTTTTTCATATTTTTTCCTGTTCTTTTACAATTGAGACTTCTTTTTTAGCAACTTTAGTTTTTTATTCAAGATACTTACATATAACTACTATACCCCTCCTTTTATTTATTTTTATCACGCTCTTCAGAAATGTTATCAATGATTTTATCGGCAAAAATCTAAGACAAGAGAGTCAGTCTTCTTTTAAATTTACGCGAGTGCAGTTTTATTATAGTAAAATTGAAAATAATGGCATCACGCGGGAAAATGATTGTCGATTTATTAAAAGCGTAAGTATTACTAGATTAAAACATTGTATCTGGAGATACTATTATTTAAAATCGTGTAAATTGCTTTTCTAAAACAAAGTAATTTAACTTACTATGTTTTTGTAGATGTAATAATTATTTTTTTAAATTTATTATACCTTATTCAAAACATAGTAAGTTCAGATGCTACGTTTTTTATCGAGTAAAGCTCAATAGACCACATATAAACTACAGTGTAAACAAAATAGCAAAGAATTTTTTTTTTTTGAATGGAAATTAGGTTTCAAGCGCAATCGATGGGAAATTCTTTTGATTTCGATAGTGATGACGATGTTTTGGACCCAAGATATTATCCAACATCCGAAGTAGATGTACGGAGTGATAAAGAAGTATCTGATGAGGTTGACTCCTCCATTCCTACGTCTACTAAGAAAGCAAATACAATTAATGAAAACGTCAATCAAAAAGCAAAAGAAGTTAAAGAAGTACAGCCGCGGTTAACTAAAAAAAATAATTTAATGCTGCTGCCATCTTGCAACTGCAAAAAAAATGTTACGAAAAATACAATTTGACTTTGAGTCAATGGATGTTTTGAACCAATTTAGAAAATTTTCATTTTCTGAGCGTCGCTTTTTTTAGACAAGTATATATAACAGGTCAATGTTTCAACTAAAACCAAATCAAATATTTCCGTTGAAACGTAATAAAACAATAGAATATAATTTACCTAATTCAAACCTGAATGAGCCTCCTGTAAAAGTTTGCAAAATAATGTTCCTGCATACTTTAGGCAGTAAAAGTGATGGTTTTGTGACTCAGCATTTAAAAAGCAAAAACAAATTGGGTTGTGTAGATCTTAAGGACAAACGTGGTGCTCCAAGAGCTGAACAAATTAAACTTGAGGCAATTATTAAAGATGAACGTATTGTAGAATTTATTGACCGTTTTAATCCTGCTATGTCTCATTATAATCTAGACCTTTCACCGAACAGAAAATATCTTCCCCCTGAGCTTTCCATCACATATTTACATAAGGAGTATAATAAAGTCTACAAAAATGAAATGATTTCATATGAAAACTTTCGAATAGTTTTCAAAAAACAAAATATTCGGTTTTCGACACCATCCCAAGACGAATGTCCAACATGCTCCAAATATTCACAGCATATAAAGCAATACGATGGACAATGAATTGATGCTGCTGAACAGTATAAAGATCAAGAACTAAATGGTTGCCCTTCTACAGATAAGATTAAAATTGGTGAATTTTCTCGATAATGTACTAATTCATGTTATATATTTTTGTACAAGATTTCACTAAAGTTGATACATGTAATGAAGATATGCCCACCAATATCCATGGACAAGATAATCAACCAAGCTGTTCAAAAGATTTCACTTCAGGTACAACAAACTTTTTTTTTTTTTTTAATTTTTTGTTGTATTCTCCTTTATTATTATATTACAAATTTTTTCTTTTACAGAAAATATTTCTAACCAAGTTCATATTACTAATTTAAGTACACATGATGCCATCGATTGTGACATTTGTAAGCACTTTATACAACATAAAAAGCGGTACAGAGAGGCGCGGCGAGCTTATAAAGATGACAGCAAAATGAACTGGCCAGAAACACATAACGTATTTTCTGTCGACATGCAAAAAATTTTAATCCTACCAAAAATGACCACCAAAAATAGTTATTTTATTAGCCGTTTGGTAGTGATGCATGAGACATACGCCGCGATGCATAAAGGGAAAAATCAGTGCTTGGTTTGGCATGAAGGGATAATTGGTCGCAACGCCCCTCAAGTATCTTCAGCCTATTACAACGTAATCCTCAATGCAAATACCTGTGTGAGTACTTTTATTTTTTGGGCTTATAACTGTTCAGCCCAAAATAAGAACTGGTTTTTGATGTCAACATTTGCAACCTGAGTAAATTTGGAATGGGGTCCAGAAAAAATTAGAGTAAATTATTTTGAACCAGGACACTCTTTTATGAAGTGTGACTCAATCCACGGCAGAATTGGAACATTGTGGAAAAACCAACAAAACATTTTAGACGTATCGGACTTAGCCAGTATTATTCGAAATGCTGATAAATCGAATGAAGTGATCTTACTTTCGGCTCAAAATTTCCATCAATTTGAAAATGGTTGCAAAGTTCGAAAAACAGTAGATGAAGATATAAATAAAATCCCCTTTTTAGAAGATATTAGGCAAGTAGAGTTTCGGAAGGGCAGTAAAAACATGTTCTAGAAAAACTATTTGTCTGACGAAGATTTTCAGCAGGCAAGTTTTTTAAAAAAAAACTTTCAAGGCAACAATTCCAACACCAAACTCGAACGATATTGGTGTTAATTCTAATAAACTTGTCAAAATTAAAAGTGAGCTATTACCACACATGCCTATCAAAAAAAGATTCATTTGGGAAAATATAAAATCAAACGAACAGGCTAAAGATCTTGCTAAATTTGCAGCTGAATAAATATTCTAAATTTTAAATCAATATTATATAATATATTTTAATGCGTTGGGGATCGTTATGTTGTATTTAGTGCTATAGAATTTAGATCACTAAATGGAGTATTATATGCGTCAATACACATGCAATCATTTAGATGCATCTGCGTAAATAATGAAAAAATTTAGATGCATCAGCGTATATAATGAAAAAATTTAGATGCATCAGCGTAAATAATGAAATCATTTAGATGTTTCGTATTGAATATTACGTAATACCTAAACAAACATAATATCTCTCACAATATTTTAATACAGCCAAATACAAAAAAAAAAGAGAAAAAATGAGGAGAAAAAATGAGAAGCAAAAATATTCTCTCTTTGCAACTACCTCTCCCCTACGCATTAAAACAGTATATTGGATATGTAAACAAAATTTGTTATACAACTCGTTCTGTATTTACACAAAAATACATTGACACTTGTCAATTTATATCACTCGACCTTCGGTCTCGTGATATAAGTATTGACTCGTGTCAATGTATTTTTGTGTATACAGAACTCTTAATTAATAACAAATTTAGTTTACATATACAATAATCTACTATTATATTTTTAAACTCGTTTATATTATTAACTTTAAAAAAGTTTAGATGATACATTTAATTTTTGTTTTACATTATGTATGTATAAACTACTCAAACAAAAAGTATTTTTGGATAATTTTTTATATACTTAGTAACATTTAGGACTGAATAATTTGTGATTGATTATAAATAGGAAAAATAGCAATTAAATAATATTTGAATAAAAAGTACCTATAGATAATTCGATTTTATTAGTGATATTTCTTCAAACTAAAAATATGTGCCTAGTGTCTATTATTTTATATTATAGTTTACCATCTACAAAGATAAAGCAATAAGCACACTTAGGTGCAAGCCTAAGTACTAACTTTAAGGAATTTATAATTCAATTAATTATTTTTATTTTCATTAAATTTTATAACCAAACATTTTTGAACTACTTTTAGAGCTTTTGAATTAATTTTGACTTTATTATCTTTGTATTTAATCAATAAAATAAATTACATACTATTCATTTTTAAAACAACATTTATTTATTTATGTGTTTTTGCTTTGCAGAACTTAAAATAACAATATTATCTCACTTCGGAAAAAATTACGTATATTTTAATAACATGTTAAAATTAGATATTATCATCCACTTGCTAGTTTACGCTATGATTAATCAAAACCAAAAAAAAAACATATTGCAAAAATAAAGCATTGTAATTTAAGTTGCGATGTTTCATATAGGAAATTTTCGTTATCACATAAAATATAAAACATCTATAAAAAAAAAGCATGTTTAGATCCTTACTATGTTTTTCAACGGTAAGATGTGATATATTTTTTCAATTCTTCTATTTATAGAACATTTTTTTTTTAATTTTCTTCAGAAATAAGTGAACAAATTTCCTTTAGCATGAATTTTCACATTGATCACTTAATGTTCTTTCGAAAAAAGTTCCCCTTTCACTTTTAAGACTAATGAAAAATAAGAAAAACAAAAAAGAACTTCAAACTCATTTTTCTCAACTTTTAAAAAAAAAGTTACTATGTTTTAAATTTGGACGGCAGACCTCTTAAACCTAGTTTTTTAATTAATTTTCGAGTTACTATGTTTACCTGAGATCCACTATCTAATAGTGCTCGGCATTCAATTGCCTCGCCGAATTTATTGTGGACTTTAATTACTGCTGTGGGCAGGAATACATGACTCAGGAACCAGATCCATATGCCACTATTGCAGTTTGGTCACTTGAAGTCTTCTCATTATCGATCGGTTGATTTGATGCATTTGTCTGACTTGTGAATGCACTGGTCACTTGATGATTTGATGTTGAAGGGTTTTGTTGATTATTATTTGGTTGTTTTGGTTGCACTGAATTATCAAAATGTATCAAAGAATGATGCTTCTTGGAACACACTTTACACGCTCCTGGATTTTGGCATGATCTCACGGCATGGCCTTCTCTAAGACAATTGAAACAGGCTTGTCGTTCTTTAATATAGGTGTGTCGACTTAATAGTGTCATTGCTAAAAATTTTGGACACTTGAATAACAAATGGTCTCCATCTCCTAGACTACAGCTGAATTTTCCTTCACCTAAAAAGAAGAAAATTTAGAATTGGAAATTTTAGGAGGATTGAGACTTTGTATAATTCTCTGTGTGTTTGTATAATTCTCTGTGTGTAGTTGTTGGTCGTCTTTAAGCCCCAATGATTCCAATGATTGAAATCTCACTTCCAAAAATTTTAGAAACTGCTGGAGTTTCTGTGGTGGCTTTGGATTGCTGATTTGGTTTTCGTATAATGCATGAGTTGTTTTATCTATTTTTTTCACTAGGATATGCAACACGATAGTATCCCAATGTTCAACTGGTTGGTCCGCATTTTTGAGACCTGTTAAACAATCCTTGATAACGTCATGCAATGATTTGATGGCCCATGCGTTATCTTGCACAATAGTCACTTGAGATAACAATTTATTCAACAATGCAGCTATAATTACTCGCTTATTGTCATAGCGATCATTTATGGTAGACCATGCCGATTCATAATTTTCATTAGTTACAGGCAGATGTTGTATTAATGCTTTAGCCTCACCTGTTAGGCTACTATTTAGATAAAATAATTTTTCTGACGTAGATATATTGGAATTGTGTATCATATAAATAATAATAAATCACGGAATTGGCCCCATTTTAAATAATTCCCATCAAATGATGGAATTTCTATATTTGGCAATTTGAGCTTACCCGGTTGGTTACTTTGACTCGTCGATGGTACTACAAAATTATCTAACTCTGTCATTAACTCTATCAGAATTTCATCTACTTATTTTCGAATTTGTGATACTCAGTTTCGACCGCCATGAATTCACTATTGACGGACACAGATAGTTCGCACATTTGTAAATTAGTTTGTACTATATTGTGCCAATATTCGTTTATTCTCTGAATTTGTAATTCAAAGAACTGTTTTGTTCTTAAATTTTGAAGCGATCCTTGCACCTGGGCAAGTACACGGTTTAGATTAGTAAACGACGAGGTTTGTCGTTTGATTTTGGACCGGGTTCGAAACGCGTTAATGTCACAAGAAAACTTTAGGTCATCACTAGAATTTTCGGATTTTTGATTACTTTCACGAGTGGCTACTTTCACTTGAAATTTTAGCATGATATTCTTTTTTAAAATAAGGGTGATCAGTATGACATTCTTGCAAAGGAGCAACTTGCTCATGCAATAACTGAAATTGCTCAAATGCTTCGTTTAGTTGTATTAAACGTTTATTTTTATTTTTTTATTTTTATTTATTTAACTTTACAAAAAATACATTCAAGTAATCTTTTTAATTTATGAATGTTTTGTTACAAAAACTATGTTACTAAAATAAAGTTTCAAAACTTTCAAATATAACTACAACTAAAAACCTAAATTACATTCTAATGAATTTTAATAAAACCTACCGGGGAAGTATGAGCCGGAAAAAAAATTTAGTAATAATAAATGAAAATTATCTTATTTAAAGTTAATTAATAAAAATAAGTGATTAACTGCGAGCTTAAACCTGTGATGAGAAAAAATTTTTTTTAATAAGTTGGATAACTTGTTCCATTGACTAGCACCGCGGACGAAAATATATTCGACAATACAGTGGGTTTAACAGTACAGTGCGATTAACAGGGATAACAATATTAAAGGACTGGGCATTTGCTACTCAGTCGATGAGGTAAAACCTCGAAACTAGTCGGCAAAAATTATTATAATTTATATAAAAAAGTAGAATTAAAATAAAAATTAAAAAGGAATAAAAATAAATTAAAAAAATAATTTGATTGTTTTAATTTTATTTTCCTTTTTTCGTATAATATGTTTAAATTCTCCAAAGAAGTATCTGAGGAGGCAGTTAACTCCATATTTAACTGAAAAGAATTTTATGACTAATATGTACTATCAAAAGCGCTCGAGAAATCCAATAACAATAGGCATGTAAGGTGATTTTTATCAATATTAAGTGCAATGTCATTGGCAACCTTAGTTAAAGCTGTGGTAGTGATATGACTTTTCCTAAATCCTGACTGCAGCGGGCTAAGTAAATTATTCGATTCTAAGTACTGAGTCATTTGATCTCTAAGAATCATTTCAAAAGCTTTAGAAAAAAGGGGAAGAATACTAATAAGTCGATAGTCATTTAAGGTTTTTGGTGTGGAAATTTTCGCAACAGGCACGACCTTAACTATTTTCCAAGAGGAGGGAAATGTTGAAGACGTAATACAGAAATTGAACACATGAGTAAGATACGGTAAAATTACAAGAAGGATTAGTCTAATGAATTTGATGCAAATGTTGTCATGGCCAGAGGCATTGGATTTAATGCGAGAAAAAAACTTAAGAAACTCCTCTTCAGTAACTGCCTAAAAACTAAACTTACCCTCGAAGGAAAGTGAAAAATTATTATCGTTACTGGAATTATCACAAATATGTTTATTGAAATCCTCAGCAGAAAAAGAAGCTAAATCAGATTGCCCTGATCTAAAACCAAGGCGATCAATGCTGGTGCAAAGCTGCTTGGCAGATGAGCAAGCGTTCAGTTCATTCTGAACAAACATTTGCCGTAAGGCTATTATAAATTAAAAAATTTTAGTTATATACAATTTGATTTGAGTCAAAATTAATGAAAATTTATTTTAAGATGTTTTTTTTTTGTAATTTTCTAAATTTTTTCTGAATCTTATTTTTGATTTAATAAAATTTGTTTCGACAATTTTAAGTGTGGGAATTTTCAATGAAATTTCTGATCCAAATTTAAGATGTAAATATTTAATAAATCGAGAATGTCTTCAACAATTTTTAACAATATTTTTTTTTTTTTGAGAAGTTGATTCAAATTAATGATAATTTATTTATTATGGTTTTTTTTTTGTGATTTCTTTATCAATTTTTAATTTTTGGATAAAAAACTTCTGACAAACTTTTTTATAATAACTTTCTCTTAAATTGTATGATTTTGTTTAGCAAATTAAATTTTGGATTTTTTCACAATGACAAGTAGTTCGATTGAACAAAAATGAAAGTCTACAAATTGCACACAATTTTTTGTATTAGCTATTATCTTCACTTAAATGTTATGATTTTGGATTTTTTTGCACATTACAAGTAGTTCGATTGAACACAATGAAAGTGTACAAATTTCGCCCAATTTTTATGCTATAGTTTTCATTTAAATTGTATAGTTTTGTTTAACAAATTAATTTTTGGATTTTGCACAATGGTTATGAATTAGACCGAACACAATAATAATTTACAAGTATAAATTGCTCTGATTTTGTATGTTTTTTTTACTTAGGTTTAATTCTATCCAATATAGTTTTACTATTACGACCAAACTGTACTAGGTATTTTTATAAAATAATAATTTCCATCAATTATAAGTCTAAATTATTCGTCAAAACAGTAAACTTCAGAAAAAAATAAATTTTTATGATTGCACAATACACAGAAAAGGTTTTAAGTTTTTATGATTGTGTAATAAGAAAAAACGGCCGTATACTTTTACGAGAAAAAAACACCTTTATTGTTCGCGATTAAAATTATAATTGAATTTTCTAAATCTAATTATTAAATTTATAATTAGAGGAATAGGTATGTAAATTTAATATCCACAATTTTGATTGGAGATATCAAAATTGTGGGTGTGATAATATAATTATTAAAGTGCGTAATTCGGATTTTAATAATTATATTGAAATAAAACTTGATCATTTATTTTAAAATATCCAAAAATGTCAATTTAACATTAATATTAATAATCAAGTGGCACGTTAAGTGCAGGAAATATATACGGTTGTAAGATATTACAACTGCATAAATTAAAACTTGAGGAAATGTGGAAAAGTATAAAGAGCGAGAAAAAGAGTGCAACACCTTCCTTCCAAAGAAAATGACCTAAAGTCATTTGGAAAAAAAAGTTGAGAGTGTTATACACTTGTGGGAACACAACAATATGTTCCAACTTTTATTCTCGACATTGTTTTGAAACAATTTGTATCATCGAACATTGTTATTTAAATGTTCAATTTTTAATTTTCAATATATTTCTTAGATAAAATTTCTAATTCGAAATATATAATTTTATAAAATTTCATTTCATTTCAAAAATATAAATCACATTTTTTAATTTCAAAATACTATTTATTACATATGGTTAAAAAATCTAATGGTGAGTGGAGACCTTGTGGGGATTATAGAAATCTAAATAGAATAACAATACCTGATCGACATCCTGTGCCACATATCCATGATTTCAGCAACTTTCTTCATGGAAAGAATATTTTTACAAAATTGGATATGGTTAAGGGATATTTTCAAATACCTGTTGAAGAAAAAGACATTCCAAAAACTGCCATTATAACACCAATTGGATTGTTTGAGTTTACGAGAATGACGTTTGGACTGTGCAACGCAGCTCAAACTTTATGAATGAAGTCTTGACGGAGCTCGATTTCTGTTATGCTTATATTGATGATGTTCTCATTGCTTCAGTAGATCACAAGGAACATCAAGAACACCTACGTATCCTGTTTAAACGATTACACGAATATAGATTAACAATTAATATGGAAAAATGTGAGTTTTTTAAAGAAGAACTCAGTTTTTTAGATTATCTAGTTACGCCAAAAGGAATAAAACCTAATCCATCAAGAGTAGAAGCAATAGTTAATTATCAACTTCCTAACACAGTTCATGATTTAAGTAAATTTCTTGGTCTTAACAATTTTTATCGACGGTTCATACCAAGAGCTCCACAATCTCAAGACATTCTCCATGTCAAGAAGGGACAGCGTAAGAAAGACAACCGAAAAATTGTTTGGACAATAGAACTTCAAAATGCTTTTGAAGACTGTAAAAAACAATTAGCAAACGCAACATTGCTGGCATACCCTGTGAAAGGATCTCCATTATCTCTGTGGACTGATGCATCTGATTTCGGAATGGGAGCTGTTTTACAACAATTCGTTTCTGGAAATTGGCAACCACTTGGGTTTTATTCAAAAAAAATTTCAGATACTCAAGTTCCTTATAGTACATATGATAGAGAACTACAAGCAATTTTTTCTGGGTTGAAACATTTCAAACATTTTCTAGAAGGAAGACAATTTGTAATATATACTGATCACAAGCCATTAACATTCGCATTTTTACAACGTCCTGACAAAGCGTCACCACGACAACTCCGACAATTAGATTACATTGGACAATATTCAACCAACATTTAACACATATCAGGAAGAGAGAACATCACAGCTAATGTATTATCACGTTTAGATGCAATACAATTGCCAACATCTCTAAATTATGATGAACTTGCAAAAGATCAAGAAAATAATGCAGAATTAGTTTCATTACTAAAGTCATCTCTACAAAGTTTGGTTTTAAAAAAATTCGTTCTACCAAATTCGAAGTTTGAGTTATACTGTGATGTGTCTACAAAGAACATCCGACCGTACATAACAAACAGTTTTCGTCAACATGTTTTCGAGATGATTCATAACTTAGCCCATCCCGGAATACGTAGTTCCATACATTTAATCACAGAGCGGTTTGTTTGGCCGTCTGTTAGGAAAGATATAGCAAAATAGGCCAAAACTTGTGTTGATTGTCAAGCTTCGAAAATTTCGAAGCATACTACAGCATTAGTTGGGAATTATACGGTTCCTGAAAGTAGGTTCAACATGGTGAGCATTGATATTGTAGGACCTCTACCATCGAATAAAGGATTCCGATACTGTCTGACGTGCATTGATTTACTCGGTGGCCTGAAGCTTTTCCCGCAGCAGATATTACAGCTGAATCAATTGCTGAAGGTTTTTTACATGGCTGGATTTCTAGATTTGGAGTTCCATCGCAAATTGCCTCAGACCAGGGTAGACAATTTGAATCCTCTTTATTTAAGGAGTTTGCAAAAATTATTGGATCTAAATCCATACATACCACGGCATATCATCCCCAAGCTAATGGTCAGATAGAAAGATGGCATCGAACCGTTAAACCAGCTATTAAATGTAGTAATACCACGAAATGGGTTGAAGTTCTACCACTAATTTTGTTAAGCCTTAGATGTACCGTAAATAGAGATGTGGGATCATCACCAGCTGAACTGACTTATGGTACAACATTACAGTTACCAGGTCAATTATTTTCCGGAGAAGTGACAAATGATTGGGTTTAGGAGTTCTGTAAAAAGATGGATGATTTACGAGCATCACATGTAAAACGCCATGGTAAACATACTGAGTTTGTTCCTAAAGATCTTGAAAAATGTTCATATGTTTTTTTAAGAAATGATGCCATTAAAAAACCTCTGCAGAGACCCTACAGTGGACCATATTTTATAGTTAGCAGAGACAAAAAAGTATTCATCATCAAAATCAAAGGAAATGAAAAAGCTGTTTCTATTGATAGGTTAAAACCAGCATATCTTCAAGAAGATAAATTGCTAGATGGAACATCAATGATTTTAAGATCTGCTCAATCTTGATTCAAATTACGTTACCACTAAGGAGGGAGTATATGTGGGAACACAACAGTATGTTCCAACTTTTATTCTCGACATTGTTTTCAAACAATTTGTATCATCGAACATTGTTATTTAAATTTTCAATTTTTAATTTTCAATATATTTCTTAGATAAAATTTCTAATTCGAAATATATACGGCCTTCTCCCTGAAAAAAATTTAAGAATTTGAAATTCATCCATTTCAAATTCCTAATGTATTTTGTTAGTGTAAATTTTTTTGTTGTTGTGAATTTCAAAAACACGCCTCAGAGCGTGTATTTGAAATTCATGAATTTGAAATATCAATACTGTCAAAATAAAAAAAAAAAAACAAATAAAATAAACGTCAAAATAAAAAACCAAAGGATTAATTTTTTACTTGATGTAATCTCAGTGATTATTTTTTAATTAAATAATAAAAAACTAAAATATTAAAAAAAAATAAATTTTATTACAAAATTTAGTAGGTAAAAAAATTTAATTCGATTACAAATTCTGGAAAAATGCCTGGAAATTACAAAAAAGATTTAGTAAATGAATTATACAACAATACAATGAATGAAATTTCATGCTTAGATTCAGGTAATTAAGTATTTTTCACTTCACTAACTCATTTTTTCTGAAATGTATTACAAATTTTAGATGATGATGAGATAGACCAAGTTATGGACGAGTTGTTAGAGAATTTGGAAATCGTTAATACCTATCGATATGGTATTCAACGTAATGATTTTTGGTTTACGGAAACATTAGCAAACTACGATGACAATCGATTTAAAGGAATGCTAAGAGTTTCTAGGCAGCAATTCAATTTCATTTTGGAATTAATTAAAGACAATGAAGTCTTTAATGGAAAGCAATCTTGTTTACAGCACACAGTATTTTTTCAACTAGCACTGGTATTATACCGATTGGGTAAGATGATAAACTAAAAATTAATCATTTTATTTCTTTTTAGCATTTATTTTTATATTTTTATATTTTTAGGTGCTAGTGGAGAAGGTGCTAGTTTATCTAGAATTTCCGCATTATTCGGAATTGGAGATGGTGGCACGATTACAAAAATCACTAAAAGAGTGTTTGCAGTCATTGTAGGTTTGAAAGAAATGTTTTTAACATGGTCAAACGCTGAACAACGCAACAACATTGTTCAAGGCCACCTCCATGAACTTCCTTATGGTGTGGGTTGTCTAGACCAGCGTTGCCAACTTGGCCATTTCATGGCTAGAACTAGCCATTTCATACTTTGGATTGCCATGAATATAAGTAACTTAATGGCGGCCATAAATCTAGCCATTTTCAAACAATTTAAAAGTCATTATGCCACTAAACTTTTTCAGCTTAGAAAGTATTTTAGAATATTTAAAATTGTTTTTGTCTTTAGTACCAACCAACCCAAACATTCTAAGCAAAGGTATAAACACTAAGCCGCGCAAATTATCTTTAACTACTTTAAATAGTTTGTAAATAGAAGCCCAAATGCACGACTCCCGCCGGCTTATGTGTTTAATTTTGTTTCTAATATCATGTTCAAACATCAAAATTTAAACTATAAAATTTTATAGTTTAAGCAAACCGTTCAAACATAAAATAAAATTAAACAAGTGTTATTTTGTCAACTAAAATTTTTTTTGTTATTATTTATATTTTTTATTATGATTTTTTTGTATGAGTAGAAATTTTTTTTTAGTTTTTCACCACATATTTTATTTTGCCCGACTTTATCTACATAAATTATGCTATGAATTATTACAAATAATTGATTTCACTTTTGCTTACTGCTTTCATTTTCTAGTTTTAATAAGTAGTTTTAGCTTAAACTGGTGTAACTAACTACAGAAATTTTGTATGGCAGAAACCAAAACTACACTAGTTTAAGCTTAAACTATATAATTTTGGGCCTGTTTGAACGCCGTATAATATATCTAGTTTATATGGATAGTTCAAACCGGGTTCAACTACGGTTCAACTACATGTAAACGGTGGTAAAGTTAACCTGGGTTAACCTGACTCAACCCAAGAAATTCGCTCTGTTAAGTTAACTCTATCCATGTAAACGGTTAACCCTGTTAAAAATAAGCAACAGCTGATTGTTTTGTTTCTTTTTTGTTGTTTGATCTTATCATTTTCAAACTCATGCTTTTCGACTCAACCACGGTTGGACTATCATGTAAACTAGGCAATAATCTTTCCAAACTAAGAATTTTATCCCTCAATTGAAAATTGCTGTTCACACCATGATTTTTTTTAACCAGGGTTAATTTTGTTGTTTTTTTATTTAATTTTTGAAGTTCATACTTCTTTAGCGGCGTTGGAAGAAATTTGGTAGAGGGTAAAAATCCATTTTCATATAGAATTTTTCTGAGAATCGTCATCATTTTTCTGAGAATCGTCCGTCATCATTTTTCAAATATTAAAAAAAAAAAAAAACCATAATTGGGTTCGAACCTGGCACCTTCAGACTTATTAGTCTGGTGTTCTATCCACTAAGCCATACGGCTATATAATTTTTGCTTTCTAAAATCATATAAAGAGTCTTCTAAATAATATAAAAATTCAAGTTCTTTAAGGTTCATGAATACGGTTAGTTCTTTAAGTTTCATGAATACGGTTAGTGGAATGAAATAAACGGGTTCATGAATACGATTAGTGGAATGAAATAAGAGAGAAATTTTTAAAATAAATTCCAGGGATTTTAATTATTAAAGAAGACAAGTGCATTTTATGTTATTTTAGAAAGCTGAAATCATAAGGGCAATATGGCTGAGTGGATAGAATATCGAATTACAATTCTGAAGGTGCCAAGTTCGATCCCCCGATACTGAGAGTTTTATGAAAATTTTTTTTTTTTTAATTTTTATTAACATAATAATGTAGTTACGCCAAATACAAAGAGGGAGAGATAATAAATTGGTCAATTAATTTTTGCAGATTGATCTAATTAATTTTCGTAAAGCGTCATAATTTTTAAAGTTAAAATTTTTCTCTTCATTTAAGTATCTGTACTTCGTTTTGGTAAAAAAAAAAAACACACGAAGCAGTCATAGAACTGCCTACAGAAGTTTATACTTAAGATTTAAACTATGAAATAACAGTGGCTACAAAAAATGGACTTCTTTTGGACTTGGACTAATTTTTATTTTAATTTACATTTTGTACTGAGCAGCCCATCATTTGTAGCCACTGTTATTCATAGTTTTTAAATCTTTTTTCATAATAATTAGTTTTTTTGAGATATTTAAACAAACCAAAATGTTTTTATCAGCCACTAATTTAATATTTTGTATACATATTCTATTTTTGAAGCAAAACACAGAGCCAAGTAAAATTGTAGCAAATTTGGTACAGATCTTGGTGGTAGTAGCAAATAATCGAATGCAAATTAGGCGCTCTTTGATTTTTTATTTTAATTTATATAAATGGAAAAAACTTTTAATTAATAAATAGTGTTTTATAATTTTATAATACATATTATAAAATTAAACTGTAGCTAAAAACTTATTTGAGAACTTAGTTGAAAACTGTATAATTTCATATATGAATTAATGCAATTGCATATTGCTATAAAATGGATGTAAAAAATATTGGAAACGTTGACAGATGCATAAATTTAAGTATCGAGATGCTATTTCTTTTTAAAAATTTAATTGTGAAAAAAAAAACACACGAAGCAGTCATAGAACTGGCTACAGAAGTTTATACTTAAGATTTAAACTATGAAATAACAGTGGCTACAAATAATGGACTGCTTTTGGACTGATGGACTGATTTTTATTTTAATTTACATTTTGTACTGAGCAGCCCATCATTTGTAGCCACTGTTATTCATAGTTTTTAAATTTTTTTCATAATAATTAGTTTTTTTGAGATATTTAAACAAACCAAAATGTTTTTATCAGCCACTAATTTATTATTTTTTATACATATTCTATTTTTGAAGCAAAACACAGAGCTAAGTAAAATTGTAGCAAATTTGGTTCAAAAAAATTTGCAAATTAGGCGCTCTTTGATTTTTTTATTTTAATGTATATAAATGGAAAAAACTTTTAATTAATAAATAGTGTTTTATAATTTTATAATACATATTATAAAATTAAAATGTAGATAAAAACTTATTTGAGAACTTAGTTGAAAACTGTATAATTTCATATATGAATTAATGCAATTGAATATTGCTATAAAATGGATGTAAAAAATATTGGAAACGTTCACAGATGCATAAATTTAAGTATCGAGATGCTATTTCTTTTTAAAAATTTAATTGTGAAAAAAAAACTATCCTATTCAGAAATCAGTTTTTTAATAGCGAGTTGAATGAACTATTTTTCAATATTGTCTTATTTTCACAATAGAATTAACATAATCTTGTGATCATTCATAAAAAATTTAGACACCGGATAATAGGTATATCACTAAAGTCCCAACTAATTTTCAAACATGTTTTACCATTTACTATGACAAGACAGTTATATGTATATATGTATTTAAACAAGCATTTGTTAATCCTGTTGTAGTTAATAAGATAATAAACGCTAAAAAAAGTACGAATTTCCCGGGAGAAAAATAAGTAAGAAAAGTGATCACATTTCATTTCATGTTTCATGTTTTTGTTTTATTTTTTTTTACAGAGATCATGTAACCACTAAAGTTATAAACATTATATCCTATAAAACAAATTTATAATTTTGGACGCACTAAACTCGTTACAAATAATTTTATTAAAGCCTTGAGAAACAACATAGGTATATTTTGGCATTGATAGTATAGATATCGATCAAGTAATTTATCATTATAGGTTTTCCCGGCTCAAAATATGCAAAAAAAAAAATTTTTTAAAATAGGTAGCTCTGGTGAAATAAAGATTACCAGACCAAAAATTTTGGGTAGGAATTCATAATTATCGTACACTTTTTTAATTTCAAATATATGTATATATAGGGCCCAATATTACAAGCAAAAAAATTACATATTCTACCAATAAAAAAATTATGTTCAAAAAAATTAAAAATGATTATTTTCAAAAAAATTAAAAAAAAAATGTATTCATTGGGGGGAATCGAACCTGTCACTATTATAGTCCGATGTTCTAGCCACCAAGCCATATAGCCCATATGATTTTGGATTTCTAAAATATAATAAAAAAATTCTAATAAACCATTTTTTTTTTTTTTTTTTTATTTATTTGGAACAAGAAAAACTATTAATTTTCTCCATCTGTCAGTTCCAATAAATTTTAGGTACGGGGGGAATAAGGGGACCCCCGCTCGCCCTCGTCTTTTAGGTCATACCAGTACCCACTAACAAAAAAAACAATTTTTGTCTTATTACTTGTAGAAATCATTTTATTATGTAAAAAAAATTTCAAATATTAAAAAAAAAACAAATCATAATTGGGTTCGAACCTGGCACCTTCAGACTTTTTTTATTCAAAAATTAAATATTCTAAAATAATTATAATTTGTTGATATATATTTAGAAAAATAATAATTCCATACAATGTTACACTTTGTTGCTCAAATAAATATTAGTTTTTGGTCAGTTTTCTCAAAATAACCAACTTATCAATGTCATTGAAGGAAAACTGGATGATTTAATAATAAAGTCATTGAAATATAAGTAAAATAAATATGTGGAAAAAAAATTAATTATTTTGCATTTGCCCACATCTTAAATTTTTACACAAAATTTATACTTAGATTTTAAAATTGTTTTTAAGAAAATCTATATTCAAATAAGGAAATTTAGAATATAAGTTTTGTGTATTAATGCAATTATTTTATTAAAACATATATTATGTAATATCAATATTTTTTAGTAAGTAATTATAGGCGCAATGCCAATGTCAAAAAATTTTTTTTTAATAAAATTTAATTTTTAATACTATTAAGATTAACAAAATGTTCAAAAATCATAATTTTATTATAATTTATAATGTTAAATACGGTGTAAATATTTTTTTAATTAATTATTAGCTAATAATTCCAAAATCATAACGAATAATGAATTAAATATTAAAGTTGTATATATTAAGTAATTTTTTTTTACCAAAACGAAGTACAGATACTTAAATTAAGAGAAAAATTTTAACTTTAAAAATTATGACGCTTTACGGAAATTAATTAGATCAATCTGCAAAAATTAATTGACCAATTTATTATCTCTCCCTCTTTGGTATTTTGTATTTGGCGTAACTACATTATTATGTTAAAAAAATTAAAAAAAAAAAAATTTTCATAAAATTCTCAGTATCGGGGGATCGAACTTGGCACCTTCAGAATTGTAATCCGATATTCTATCCACTCAGCCATATTGCCCTTATGATTTCAGCTTTCTAAAATAACATAAAAGAGCACTTGTCTTCTTTAATAATTAAAATCCCTGGAATTTATTTTAAAAATTTCTCTCTTATTTCATTCTACTAATCGTATTCATGAACCCGTTTATTTCATTCCACTAACCGTATTCATGAACCTTAAAGAACAAAGCAGAATTTTTGAAGCCTTTGAAATTGTGCACTTTTTTTTAAAACTATGAATTATTCTTGAATCGTTATAGGTTTTATTCAAATTTAATTACTTAATATATACAACTTTAATATTTAATTCATTATTCGTTATGATTTTGGAATTATTAGCTAATAATTAATTAAAAAAATATTTACACCGTATTTAACATTATAAATTATAATGAAATTATGATTTTTGAACATTTTTTTAATCTTAATTGTATTAAAAATTAAATTTTGTTTTAAAAAATTTTTTTGACATTGGCATTGCGCCTATAATTAGGTACTTACTAAAAAATATTGATATTACATATATATATATGGCTTTAATAAAATAATTGCATTAATACACAAAACTTATATTCTAAATTTCCTTATTTGAATATAGATTTTCTTAAAAACAATTTTAAAATCTAAGTATAAATTTTGTGTAAAAATTTAAGATGTGGGCAAATGCAAAATAATTAATTTTTTTTCCACATATTTATTTTACTTATATTTCAATGACTTTATTATTAAATCATCCAGTTTTCCTTCAATGACATTGATAAGTTGGTTATTTTGAGAAAACTGACCAAAAACTAATATTTATTTGAGCAACAAAGTGTAACATTGTATGGAATTGTTATTTTTCTAAATATATCAAGAAATTATAATTATTTTAGAATATTTAATTTTTGAAAAAAAAAAGTCTGAAGGTGCCAGGTTCGAACCCAATTATGATTTGTTTTTTTTTATAATATTTGAAATTTTTTTACATAATAAAATGATTTCTACAAGTAATAAGACAAAAATTGTTTTTTTGTTAGTGGGTACTGGTATGACCTAAAAGACGAGGGCGAGCGGGGGTCCCCTTACTCCCCCCGTCCCTAAAATTTATTGGAACTGACAGATGGAGAAAATTAATAGTTTTTCTTGTTCCAAATAAATAAAAAAAAAAAATGAATGGTTTATTAGAATTTTTTTATTATATTTTAGAAATCCAAAATCATATGGGCTATATGGTTTGGTGGCTAGAACATCGGAGTATAAGAGTGAAGGTGTCAGGTTCGATTCCCCCCAATGAATACATTTTTTTTTTTAATTTTTTTGAACATAATAATTTTTAATTTTTTTGAACATAATTTTTTTATTGGTAGAATATGTAATTTTTTTGCTTGTAATATTGGGCCCTATATATACATATATTTGAAATTAAAAAAGTGTACGATAATTATCAATTCCTACCCAAAATTTTTGGTCTGGTAATCTTTATTTCACCAGAGCTACCTATTTTGAAAATTTTTTTTTTGCATATTTTGAGCCGGGAAAACCTATAATGATAATTTACTTGATCGATATCTATACTATCAATGCCAAAATATACCTATGTTGTTTCTCAAGGCTTTAATAAAATTATTTGTAACGAGTTTAGTGCGTCCAATATTATAAATTTGTTTTATAGGATATAATGTTTATAACTTTAGTGGTTACATGATCTCTGTAAAAAAATAAAACAAAAACATGAAACATGAAATGAAATGTGTTCACTTTTCTTACTTATTTTTCTCCCGGGAAATTCGTACTTTTTTCAGCGTTTATTATCTTATTAACTACAACAGGATTAACAAATGCTTGTTTAAATACATATATACATATAACTGTCTTACTTACTATGACAAGTGGTAAAACATGTTTGAAAATTAGTTGGGACTTTAGTGATATACCTATTATCCGGTGTCTAAATTTTTTATGAATGATCACAAGATTATATTAATTCTATTGTGAAAATAAGATTGCACGAAAAAGCTGTGAATATTGCAGAACGCTGCCCACAATATTGAAAAATAGTTCATTCAACTCGCTATTAAAAAACTGATTTCTGAATAGGATAGTTTTTTTTTTCACAATTAAATTTTTAAAAAGAAATAGCATCTCGATACTTAAATTTATGCATCTGTCAACGTTTCCAATATTTTTTACATCCATTTTATAGCAATATTCAATTGCATTAATTCCATATATGAAATTATACAGTTTTCAACTAAGTTCTCAAATAAGTTTTTAGCTACATTTTAATTTTATAATATGTATTATAAAATTATAAAACACTATTTATTAATTAAAAGTTTTTTCCATTTATATTAATTAAAATAAAAAATCAAAGAGCGCCTAATTTGCATTCGATTATTTGCTACTACCACCAAGATCTGTACCAAATTTGCTACAATTTTACTTAGCTCTGTGTTTTGCTTCAAAAATAGAATATGTATAAAAAATATTAAATTAGTGGCTGATAAAAACATTTTGGTTTGTTTAAATATCTCAAAAAAACTAATTATTATGAAAAAAGATTTAAAAACTATGAATAACAGTGGCTACAAATGATGGGCTGCTCAGTACAAAATGTAAATTAAAATAAAAATCAGTCCAAGTCCAAAAGAAGTCCATTTTTTGTAGCCACTGTTATTTCATAGTTTAAATATTAAGTATAAACTTCTGTAGGCAGTTCTATGACTGCTTCGTGTGTTTTTTTTTGTTAAATTTCTAAATAAAAATTAGTGAATAAAATTCCTCATTTTCTTGCCATTTTTTAACAGAACTTCGAATTTTTTTCATTTTATTTTCCCATTAAGTTAATTATTGGGAGAAATTTAATATTTAAAAAAAAACGATTTATCGGACTACGGTGCCAAATATAAAAACAAAACCCGAATTTCCCTGACATTTTCATAAAACAACAATAAAATTCCTTAAATTTAAAGAAAAACAAATCCATTCTGGCATCTTTGTAATTCATATTTTAAAAATTGAAAAAAAAGTATAAAAACTGCTCTCCCGAAAACTTTTTTTTGACATGAAATTACACTAACAAAATACATTAGGAATTTGAAATGCAGAATTTCAAATTCTTAAATTTTTTTCAGGGTCAAGGCCCATAATTTTATAAAATTTCATTTCATTTCAAAAATGTGAATCACATTTTTTAATTTCAAAATACTATGTATAAGTTTGTAAATTATTTCTATAAATTCAGTTAGTAAGTGTTTTTAAATAAACTATTAATTCTTTAAAAAGAAGATTTTTATTTATTTACACAACACTACACACTCTTTCATCCCTTTTCTATGGGGGAGTTTTTTATGTATAGGATAGGATAGAATAAGGTTGAATAGGATTTACAAAATTTAAGGTTATTACATTATCGTATATAATTAAAATTAAAATTAAAATAAAGATTAACCACATACGTTAAAAAAAATAGTTTACATACAAAATTATTAAAATATGTAATATTTTTATATATTAAGCTTAGAATATTATTATTTTAAATATGATCTTATTTCGAATTAACAAAATTTTATTATTTAATGTTATTATTAAATTATTCCATATGATATGATGGTATATAATGTTGAATTTTCTATAATGCCATACTGATATGGTATCTTCCATATGTTATTCAATTCTTCAATTCTTTCTAAAATACAAAGAATAATTTTGGCAGTAAAAATTCATAAAATATATGTATTCATATGTAAATATTTATATAATATTAATGTTTGAAGCTAGGTAAATTATAACAAAATTTTTTTTTTGTTTGTTTACATACGTACATTGATGATTTATCAATGTTATAATTCATATTTTTATTTTATAAAATATTAACTTAGACTTATCTATGTTAATCGATTTTCATAATATTTTTTAAAAAAAAATTCATAAGATGTAAAAAAAAAGCCTCTCCGTTATCATATCAACAATCTTTTCACAATCTGAAAACGAATTTCAAATTCTTAAAGAATTTGAAAACAGTGATCTTATTAAGATTGGTCGCGAAAGAAAGTTCCAATGATTATAAGATGGATTATTTAATTTAATCGTATCACGTTAATTACAATTTTTTACGTATCTGGTTATGTCCTTAGACATACCTTTCCAATAATACAATTTTCGGATGTTTTTAAGTAATCTGGATATACCTCCATGACTACTTAGTTCGGGATCTTTATGATAATTTTCTATAATTTTCTGTTTGTCATAGTCACTTATGACTTTAATCATTTTAGGCGTTAACACAATTACAAAATTTTTCAATACAAGGTCCGCAATATTTTTTCTTGAATTCTTATTTTATCAAAAATGTCGTCATTCGACGATAATTGTATTTTATCGATGTTATAATTTTTGGCCTCTTTCTCAAGTATAGGCAGTAATCGATCTAAATCGAGTACGCCACTAGGACCATAATACTTATCGAAACTTAATGTCATTATTTCATTATTTTTAAAACATAGTGTCAATTTAAATTTATCTAAATTGAACGATAGGCGGGCTAAATGTTTTACTTCTTTCAGTTTTTTAAATTCGTAAACTTTTCCCACATAAACGTCAGCTCCAGATATATCGACGGGGTGTGTTTTAAAAGCCCTTGTCATATCTTATTTGAGTCGCATACTATAATTATTACGCATATTATCATTATTCATTATTGGCAATCGCCTTGAAAAAATAGTTCTATCGAACTTAGTACGGGCTGGTGTTTTTGGACCTAACAGTTTCAACGAACTGTATTCGTGGTGGTTTTCCGGTCTAATTATATTAATTGTATTAATAGTGTTGGTCATACCCGTTTTGAGTTTCAGAAAAGTCAAATTTTTTGAGTTATGCAATATATTCGAATCAATAAAAGAATTATCATAAGTGTTAAAGTCTGAAATAATGGTAATTAATTTTGTTAAGGCTTCATCCACTGAGATGAAATTGCCTGCTTGCAGAATAAACTTTTTACGTTCGTTTGAGGCATTTTGTATAATTGATTTTATGGTGGAAGTGGTCGTATATTTTTGGGCTAGTACTAGTGGTAGTCCGTCAGATATATACGAATTTTCAAGATTTTTCGCGAGCTTAACTAATTCTTTGGAATCTTGAATTGCCGTTTTATTATTTTGTTTTAAACTAAGAATCTTAGCTGTGGCTAGATCTGTGGAGTCTCCCTTAATCTGTGCTCTCAATTGTTCAATTATTTGTTGAACGGTTTTTTCTGTTGTTATAAGGTTGCGGCAACTGCTTCTAGCTTAGTTTTAATTAAAGCCACTAGAAGAGCTGTGTGTTGTCCAAGAAATTGATTAGTAAGGATTAACGCGTCAAGAAAAGATTGTAGATTATTCGGTTTACCGTTAAATGCTGGTATGATTTGAGAAGCTAACGTTAAAAATGTTATTGCGTTTAAATTATCATTTTGTGTGATGTTTTGGGACGTTGGTTTTTGAATAACATTGAATTTTTGTTTTTGAATATGATTGTATTTTTTATCGCATTTGATTTTAAAGTAAATATTATTATTGACTAACAGAAACAAAAAGGTAATTAATATTTGATAAAACGTTGTGAATGTGGTATTGTCATACCGACAATATGTTTCACTTTTATCAAACATTTTTACTTATTTAAAAAAAAAATGGAAACCGAAGTTAATTATGATTAACGTTTGAAAATGGTCAATTTTGATACTTCCATTAAAAACAAACAGAATTTGATTCAAAAAAAGAATTGTAGAAATTTTCTACTAGAGGATGTTCAAAAGATGTTTGTAAAGAAAACACATCAAAATTAGCTAATATGTTACATGATAATAAACAGTATTATTCATAACAAAGAATGTTAAAAATGAGAAAGTTTGAATACGATAATCGTTTTATCAATCAAAATAAACATAACAATTTTTTTTTTATTAATCGAATTCTTTTAATATCATAAATTAAAGGATCGATAATAAAAGTAATTAAAGTGTTTTAATATTTCCAATCATAAAATAAAGAATTTTCTAAGAAAAGTATTAATGATTGAGAAAATTAAACGGAAATTCGCTCACAAAATTTTTGTTTTTCCTGAAATGTTTTCCAGTCATACGAAAAAAAATATCATCAATTATAAGATGAATTGAAATTACATTGAAACAGTGTAACAATTCAACATGTCTTTTTACCAACCAATTAAGGATCTAAGAAATTTAGATCAATTGTCAAAATTTGAAAAAAACTACGTTGCGATTTAAATAGGATATTAATATAATATAGTCATAAGATTAAAAAAAAATTTCGAGATATGCAGAAGATTTTAATATAATAAGATCAATAAGATCAATATAATATAATGTAAGTACGAGCAATTGAACATTCAAACAAAAATTTTTTTTTATAAATTGTGATCAAGTATGCAATTATGCATTGAGAAACGATCAATGTACGTACATATACAACAAAATATAAATGCATTACAAATATGATGGTAATGCAATCATATACTAAAATTTTATATATCGACGGGTCCGAAGAGTACTTGGTAAATCGAGATACGATAGAAACCGATTTATATTAAAAATGATTCTCCGCACTCATATCTACGATTTTGGGTCATAATGACGTTCCTAACTGAAATAAAACACATTCAAAATAAAAAAAAAATGTTTATTGTAAGTAAAATCGACGTACGAGCTGAATTGTATATTCATATACAAGCCCACTTTCCATCAGTCAAAAATTGTAAATGAAAATACAATCGGTAAAAAATAAAAAAAAAATTATTTTATCATGAGATACAATTAATGAATGCTAGAACTTGTCGTTTTTACAATCTTAAACTTCCGTTAACCACCAACTTGCGATATTGGCAAGAAATTCAGCGCTGTCGTATTTGAAAATGCGATTTTATTTTGTTTTGTTTTGTTAGATCTAAATAAAGATACGATGTCAACCGTACTTAATATCGTGAACTTACGATATTAAACGGCAGAAAAAAATTTGCAATTATCGTATATCCATTTACGCAATGTTAGTAAATGAAGCGATCAGCGTAAAAACTTAAAAATGTGAAAATTTGATAGAAATTTTCAAATATTCCAATAAATTTTAATTGTTAAAAATGTAATATAATTTTTTCATAAAACCATGTAACAAAAATGAGGACTCTTGAAGAAAAATTTTAAAACAAACAGTTTTTTGCTTCCTGTGAAAACTAGTGTTTTTGAGATACGATAGTACTCTTCGGACCCGTCGATATTATAAAATAATAATACTATTAAAAAAAATTATACATATCTTTTTTTTTTTTGTTGTTTGTTATCTTGCTGTTGTTTTCTGATGCTGTTCTTGTTACTGCTGCTGCTGTTGTTGTAATGCTGCTGCTGCTGTTGTACTGCTGCTGTTGCTTCTGCTGCTATAATGCTAATAGTTCAGCTGCTGCTGCTGCTGTTACTGTTGTTACTGTTACTGCTATTCTGTTGTTGTCATGTTACTGTTACTGCTGCTGTTGATGTTGCTGCTGTTATAATGCTGTTATAATGCTGTTATACTGCTTGTTCGAGTTCATTTTATTATTAGTCATAAGTTTTAGTTTGCCGGGTAATTTCCTGGTGAAATATTTCCTTAGTTAAAATTAAAATGTGACGGGTCTATTACTGGTAATAGATTCCACTTACAGAAGAAAGTGCAGTTAACAAGTTTTTGTTTTTTGTCAATACAAAGGCATAATCGAAGTCTAACGGGTTTTGCTTATTTACTTTTCCCTTGTTTTTAAGTTGACGCAACGCATACGTGCAAATCAATTTGTCTATTTTGCTTTATGCACAATTTTTTCCTATTCGCTACGCTGTGGTGAAAAGTGAAGTATATACAAATACTAATGTATTTTATTATGTAAATAATATTTTATAGATTTAAGAATTTTTGTGAAATCAAAATTTTTAGTTATTATCAGACAGTCAAATCAAGAGGAGCAAATAATAAAATATTCATATACAGTCCACTACACACCAATTCCGTATGAAGAATTCTTCCCACGGAATTTAAGTTCAGGTACACGATTGAGGTTATCCTTTCCAAAAAAAAAAAAAAAAAACCAGCTTTAATCCATGCATGGTCCTTAGAGTTAGGACAAAAAATCAGCATTCAAAACATTGGTCCTGTAAAGCCGGATTAAAGGTAGGTATGTTATCCGAAGCATCCTAAGAGTAAAAGAGAAGCCAACATCCAACAAGTAAGTCGTCCAACGTCCAGAAGGGAAGTTATCCAAAATTTGCCATATACTACCATTGTGTTACAAGTGCCAAAGAAGTCAATTGAAGTCCATTACCATTCAGTACCATTGTGTTGCAAGTGCCAAAGAAGTCAATTCAAGTCCATCACCATATGTAAATAATATTGTGTTACAAGTGCCAAAGAAGTCAATTGAAGTCCATTACCATTCAGTACCATTGTGTTGCAAGTGCCAAAGAAGTCAATTCAAGTCCATCACCATATACTACCATTGTGTTACAAGTGCCAAAGAAGTCAATTGAAGTCCATTACCATTCAGTACCATTGTGTTGCAAGTGTCAAAGAAGTCAATTCAAGTCCATCACCATATACTACCATTGTGTTACAAGTGCCAAAGAAGTCAATTGAAGTCCATTACCATTCAGTACCATTGTGTTGCAAGTGCCAAAGAAGTCAATTCAAGTCCATCACCATATAGTGTCATTGTGTTACAAGTGCCAACATCCATTATCATCTAATATCATTATATATCAAGTGCCAACAAGTCCATTGCCAACTAATACCATTGTAAACAAGAGCCAACTAAGAAGATTGAAGGAAAGTATCAAAGGAACTGGTAACCAATAAATTTTATATTTTAGTTATAAGGTCAGGAAAACCTGTAATTATTTCTAGTGTAGGAATTGAAGTGTAATTCAAAACAAACTTCACTTTAGACCATAGTAAAGCCTTATATTAATAATGCCTCCAAAAATGGAAAAGAATAGCTCAGCAAGGTTAGAAGCGTTAGTTACTCGATTTAAGGTAGTAGAAACCTTTTGTGCAACTATCGACGCGGATAATCCTCCTGAAAAGTCTTGCATTGAACCTCGAATTACCATTCTTAAAAATTTATACAAAGAGTATGAATTGGATTTGGGAAGGGTTTTGTCAAAGGAAATTTCGGAAGACACCGACATTGAGGGTCACATTCAGAAAATTGAAACCATGTATGTTGAAAGCTTGAGTACGTTAACCGGGTTATGTCCGAATGACCGTGAGATTTCGGAATCCCAAGAGAGCAAGATTCAAACTATTAAACTGCCCGATGTTAATATTCCAATCTTTGATGGCAAGTCTGCAGAATGGCTGGCTTTCAAAGAAACCTTTATTGCCATAATAGATAAGAATCAAAAATTAAGTGACATAATTAAATTTACGTATTTGCTGGACAAATTAAAAGGTGCTTCAAACCGTAGGTCATATTTCGTTATCAGAGGCGGGGTATAAGAAGGCGTTCAATGCTCTTATGGACCGATATGATAACAAACGCCAACTTGTCGAAATACATATAGACGGTATTTTGAATTTACCTACCGTGTTAAAAGATAATTGTGCCGGATTAAGAACTATTTTAAATCTATGCAATTCGCATATTGCATCCCTTGAGTCATTGGGACAAATAATTGACGACATGAGTCAAATGTTTGTAGTAAGCTGTGTTGTTCGGAAGCTTGATATCAATTTACGAAAAGAGTGGGAAACAGAGCTTAAGCCTAATGAACTACCGACCCTAAGTCAATTGCAAAACTTTTTATCAAAAAGGTGCCGAATTCTTGAATCAATTGAATGTTCAAGAAAACCGATTGTCAGAAATAATGTACCTGACAAAAAGATTCCTAGTTCTAAAGTTAATCAGTCAAATACGTTCATGTCCAATACCTCAGATGCAAATAAATCCATTGCTACTGAAACTTCCACAAATACATGTAGATTCTGTAAAATGTCATTCCATCCATTTTATCTTTGTGCAGAATTTAAAAAGATGTCTGTTGAACAGAGATTTCAAAAGATAAAGGAGTTGAAACTGTGTTTCAATTGTTTTAGTTCTAAACATACAAGTAAAGATTGTACCAGAGGGACATGCAAGCATTGTCCAAATAAGCATAATTCGCTTTTGCATCGGGAAATTCCCAAAATTAATCAAATTAACCATGAAAATAATGCAACAGCATTAGTTTCCAACTGCAATCATTTCAATTCAAGATAAGTCAGGAAACTGGCATCCATGTAGAGCATTACTAGATTCGGCTAGTGACGCTAATTTCATTTCTGAAGAACTTTGTCAGAAATTTTCATTTGATACCAAAAAGGGTTCAAAATCCACGTTGACTACGTTAAATGATACAAGGACTATGTTGTCTAATATGGTTAATTTAAATATAAAGTCAGCACATACAACTTTCAAGAAAAATATTACCTGTTCTCTGGTGACAACAATTGTTAACCGATTACCATCTGTAGATTTAGACATTTCGAGATGGTCGTTCCCTCCAAAGGTTATGTTGGCCGATCCCAAGTGCGGTACTTCACAACAAATAGATATATTGTTAGGAAACGAATTGTTCTTCGAAATTATTAAACCCAAACAGATCCATCTGCCAAATATTCCATTATTACAAGATTCAGTCTTTGGTTACTTAGTAGTAGGTCCATATGAACGTAATAATTCAATGTCATTTTGCAACAAAGTTGAAGTAAATGATCCAAATATAAATTTAACAAACGCCATTTTTAAATTTTGGGAACTTGAGTCGTTTCCGGATCAAAAATTCCTATCCGAAGATGAAAAATCATGCGAACAATATTTTATGAAAACGCATCGAAGAGATGCTGACGGTAGATACATTGTTTCAATGCCATTGACAAGTCAGGTAAAAGAGTTAGGTGATTCCAAAAGTCAAGCTCTTCAAAGATTCCTAAGGTTGGAAAAAAGATTATACTCCGATCCAATATTTAAAGAACAATATTTTGCTTTTATCGACGAATATATATCCCTTAACCATATGAAAAAGATTGAAAATCCAATAAATGATAATCCGAATTTTTATTTACCTCACCATGGAGTCTTAAAACCATCTAGTTCCACGACAAAATTACGCGTTGTTTTTGATGCTTCAGCAAAGTCTTCGTCTAATGTTTCCTTAAATGATAGTATGTTAATAGGTCCATCCGTACAACAAAATTTGTTTGATATAATTCTACGTTTTCGAAAACATCCTATAGTTTTCACTTCTGACATAGCAAAAATGTATCGGCAAATTAAGGTCGAAACAAACCAAACCAAATTTCAACGCATTTTATGGCGTTTTAATTCAAACCAACCAATTGATACATATGAACTGCAAACGGTAACGTGCGGAACCGCTTCAGCACCGTACTTAGCGACCCGAACTTTAAAACAATTAACTGAAGATGAAAAAGTTAAGTTTCCTTTAACGTCAGAAGTCGCGAGTAAAGATTTTTACATAGATGACGTCCTGACAGGTGCACAGACACTTAAGGAGGGTCTTAAATTGCAAAATGAAATGATTGAGCTTCTAGCTTTAGGAGGGTTCAAACTTCACAAATGGTGCTCAAATTCTGAACAATTGTTAAAAAATATTCCAAAATCAGATAGGGAAATTTTACACACAGATCAATTTAGTTCACAGGAATCCATGAAAACATTAGGGTTATTATGGAAACCTAAACAAGACCTGTTTTATTTTAATATCCAACCTATAAATGAAAACCAAATTTTAACTAAAAGATCCATCCTTTCTGACATTGCTAAAATTTATGATCCATTAGGACTTTTGTCTCCAATAACTATTTCTGCCAAAATTCTCATCCAATCAACTTGGAAAATTCAATGTGATTGGGATGACGAAATACCATTACAATTGTCAGATTCGTGGAATCAATTTCGTACCCAATTACCGAGTATTAAAGAAATTAACATAAATCGAGGTATAATTCCAATCGACCCAATCCGCATTGAGCTGCACGGTTTTTGCGATGCATCTGAAAGAGCATATTTTGCATGTATATTCCCGAAATGTCTCGATGAAACTAAGAAAATTCATGTGAACTTGGTATGTAGCAAAACAAGAGTTGCTTCATTAAAAGTTGTGCCATTTCCTAGATTAGAATTATGTGCGGCGTTATTACTTTCCAGACTTATGGGTTCGGTTGTAAGGTCATTAGAACTAAAATTAGATAAAATAGTTTTATGGTCTGATTCCACAGTTACTCTGCAATGGTTAAAAATTTCACCACATAAATTAAAAACTTTCATTGCAAATCGTGTAAATGAAATCCAAGAGTTTCCAAATTAGAAAATTTTGACATTTTTAACAAATATAGTTCATTAGACAAACTTTGTCGTATTATTGCATTATGTTTCCGATTTTTTACCAATTTAAAAGATAGCTCAAGTAAAAATGTAGATTTTTTATCAGTTTCCGAGATAGATAACGCTTTGATCAAATTAGTAAAACTTGTTCAAATTTCCAAATTTAATAGTGAAATAAATTATTTCATTTTAAATAAGCCACTTCCAAATAATAGTAAATTAAAAGGCTTAAATCCATTCCTTGATGATTACCAAATGTTAAGAGTGGGTGGACGATTAGCTCATTCTGACTACGAATATGATGTTAAACATCAGTTATTGTTGCCATATGATCACCCATTCACTGAATTAGTATTTTGGAACGAACATCGTAAAAATTTCCATTGTGGTCCACAATTGCTTCTGTCAATAGTTAGGCAAAGATTTTGGCCGATTAAGGGTAAATTTTTGGCGAAAAAGATTGTCAGAAAATGTGTGACATGCTTTAAAATGAAACCAAAATGCTCCCAACAAATTATGGGTCAATTGCCAGCCGAACGAACCTCACCGAGTAAACCATTTAGCACAACAGGTGTTGACCTGTGTGGTCCATTTTATATTAAAAATAAATTCCATCGAAAAAGCCCTTTATTTAAGGTTTATGTAGCTACCTTTATTTGCTTTGTGACCAAGGCAATTCATTTGGAAATTGTGTCAGATCTCACTTCTGAATCATTTCTTGCTTGCTTGAAACGATTTTTGTATCGCCGTGGGAAATGTGTTACCTTGTAGTCAGATAATGCCACAAATTTTGTGGGGTGCAATAATGACCTAAAAAATCAAAAATTATTTTTAGGTAAACAAAATTTAGATGAACAAATTATAAATTATTGTGCAATGAACCAAATAGATTGGAAATTCATACCCCCAACGCTCCTAACTTCGGAGGGCTATGGGAGTCCTCAGTTAAATCATTAAAGTTTCATTTAAAGCGAGTAACCTGCAATCAAGTTTTGTACTATGAAGAGTTGAACACCTTAATTATTCAAATAGAGGGAATACTTAATTCACGTCCGTTGTCCATTATGTCCTCTGATCCTTCAGATCCAGAACCATTAACTCCAGCTCACTTTCTGACTGGAGGAAAGATTTTAGCTCCACCGGAAAGATTATACGATAATATACCTTCCAATCGATTAAAGGCTTGGAAAAGAATTGAACAATTGACTCAGTCTTTCTGGAAGAGATTTTCTATTGAGTATGTACATACGTTGCAAGAACGTCATAAGTGGAAGATAATCTAAAATCAGGTGATATCGTCTTGATATCTACCGAATCCAGTCAACCAACTCATTGGTTAATGGGTAAAATTTTACATGCCATTCCTGGCAAAGACGGCAAATGTCGAGTGTTTGATATAAGAACTCAACGGGGTAATTTCCGGAGACCAATCTCCAAGGTTTGCAAATTGCCAATTGACAATTAAACATGTTTCACATAACTTACCATTATTTGTTTGACGATTGTAAACAATTGTCACTAATTCATGATTTGAAATGCGAGCCTTTCAAGCGGGCCGGGATGTTCGAGTTCATTTTATTATTAGTCATAAGTTTTAGTTTGCCGGGTAATTTCCTGGTGAAATATTTCCTTAGTTAAAATTAAAATGTGACGGGTCTATTACTGGTAATAGATTCCACTTACAGAAGAAAGTGCAGTTAACAAGTTTTTGTTTTTTGTCAATACAAAGGCATAATCGAAGTCTAACGGGTTTTGCTTATTTACTTTTCCCTTGTTTTTAAGTTGACGCAACGCATACGTGCAAATCAATTTGTCTATTTTGCTTTATGCACAATTTTTTCCTATTCGCTACGCTGTGGTGAAAAGTGAAGTATATACAAATACTAATGTATTTTATTATGTAAATAATATTTTATAGATTTAAGAATTTTTGTGAAATCAAAATTTTTAGTTATTATCAGACAGTCAAATCAAGAGGAGCAAATAATAAAATATTCATATACAGTCCACTACACACCAATTCCGTATGAAGAATTCTTCCCACGGAATTTAAGTTCAGGTACACGATTGAGGTTATCCTTTCCAAAAAAAAAAAAAAAAAACCAGCTTTAATCCATGCATGGTCCTTAGAGTTTGGACAAAAAATCAGCATTCAAAACACTGCTGTTGTTCTTGCATTGTAATTTATATATTTGTTGTTTTATTTGTTGTTTTATTTATTAATGTATTTGTTATTTTATAGAATTATTTCTTTATTTATTTTATGTTTTATGTTAGGTTTTAAGGAAAGTTTCATCCCTTTTATTTTTTGTTCTAAATGTCTTTTTTTTCTCTTTTTTTCATTTTTTTTTCTCTTTTCTTTTTACTTTTTACTTTTTCCCAAAAAATAACTTTCTCTTTCTTTACTCGCTACTTTTTTCGAAAAAAAAAATTTTCAGTTTTTTAATTTAATTTTTTTTTTTTTATATATTTTTATGTAATAGTCTGATTTTATGTAATAGTCTGATTTAACTACTTTTTAGTAGTTAAATATTTTTAGTTCTTTTTTGAATTTTGTTTTGGGGTTTTTTTTTTTTTTTTAAATAAAATTTTATTTAAAAAAAAAAAGAATTTCTTATCATCACATCATATTTACATCACCTTAATTTTATTTTAACTATTTTTTACTAAAGTACAGTATTATGTCAATTTAAAAAAAACATATTTTTAATTAAGAAGGATAATTGTTTTATTTGATTTTTTTTTTTTTTTTATTATAGTATTTTCATTTGTTTTTTAGGTTTATAATTAGACTGCGGATTTATATGCAATTTTTTGTTTTCAGGTTAAAAAAGGAATATACTTTCAATATCGTCTTCTAATAATTAGTAAAAGAAATTTTCGTTAACATATCGAAATATGCATTTTTTATGCAAAATTTATGCAAGTGCATATGCAGCAAATATGCACAAAATTTGCAAATATATGCAAACACATGCAAAATATGCAGAAAATTTCATTAGAGAAAAAAACAATTATTGAAAAAAAAATTATTATTTCGCACTAAAATTAGTTATTCAATTGATAAAAATATTCAATTATAATTCAAATCCATTGAAATTGATGCTGCTAAAACAATTCCTTTAAAGTAATACCGTTTCCAAAAACGTTTTAGTTTCTATTAAAACAAATAAGACCGATTCAAAAACATTAAAAAACAATTTTGTAAATTTTTTGATTAATTTTTTGGTAACTGAAAAACTTACCAAATAATTCACTTTCACGACAAAAGAACTACAAATTTTTCTAAGTTACATTTAACATTTTCACAAAACTTTTCACAAATTTAATAAAAAATATCGCCAGAACACATCAAAAATTGTTACCTTTTCGAAGAAATATTGACTACTACAAGCAACAACAACAAAATTTCAAAACCAGACTTCAAAATTTAAAAACAAATCAATGCAAATTTTAGTAAATTTTTTTCAGCGAATCCCTTTTTTATCGTCGATTTCGCGCATTATTTTTGATAGTGTGTTTTAAAATTCGGTAGGAAGTACTATGCCGTAATCAGCGGCGGACTGGCACAAAAATTCTGCCCGGGCATTTCAAAAGGAACTAGGCTAGCGAGAAGAGAAAAATTTGTAAATGAAAAAATGCCCAAGAACAGTAAATAATAAACTATATTTAAATTCCAAAAAAAAACAATTCAAATAATTTTACTTTATAATGTAAGAGCCCGTGAACCCCAGACCTTCGTTATTTTATAAAAGCTGAAAGTTTGTCAGCGCATGCTTCCAACACAGGTAAGAACGATGTGCCATTATGAAGTTTGGGTTATCGTGGCTTTGGTAGGTAGACGGTACTAAAGATGTGTAAAATACCGATCTAAATTCGTTAAATAATAAAGTGTGATTTTTTGGTATCACCTTCAGGATATTATTAAAAATCACGTCTTTCATTGCCAGACACTTAACATAGTGGCAACCCCTTGCCAGACACCCTCAATGTTCATGAAATTATAATTCTACTTACGTTATAGTATAAACGCTGTTTTTTATATATAATACTTGGGTAATAATTAGATGATGTTTCCTCATTAGCCAGACATTTTTGATAGTTCCAACCCCTTGCCAGACAAGCATATAGGGTCCGTTGGAGTCAGCGCGAGGCAGTACATATATGCGTGGGTGCGAGTGAGATAGCAAGTTAGTTAGGTCTATCGCTATCCTTCACTGCGCATGTATTGTTTAGTACTTAGTACATGTTTACATCAGCTAAAATAATTCTATATGCTATCTTCAAGTATTATTAATTTTATATTCATTATTAATTAACAACATATAATATTTTGAATATATACAGACTATAAAGTAAATAGATTGATGACATTAGAGATTATTATTTTAGAGATTATTATTTAGTGTATTAGAGATTATTATTTAGTGTATAAAAGACAATATTATTTTATTCATCATCATCATTGTGATCAATATTGTCATTTTCTTCGTCACTGTTACTCCATTCGATGTCGTGGTCTTCTTCTTTGTCAGTTACTGTAAAAATGTGAAAAAGTTAATGGGATTGAAAGTATTAAAAAATAATGTATAATGGAAGCAGTATTTATACCTGAGACAGTTTTCAGTGATTCTCTGACGAAATTTGGCAACTTATCCCCTTCGAACCATTTAAAATAGTACTGATTATTTTCGAGAACCCAACCATTATTCTCCGGTTTATAAATTGTTGGGATTTGCTGATTTGCATAATTCCAAATGCTAGACACATAGTTGGCTCGCAGAAATTGTTGCAGCAGTTCGGATTTACACGGTGGCAGACTGCTAGCATCAAATTTTCTTAGCTTTTTACGGCTAAACGCTTCATTAATATCTGCCACCTGATACGTATTAATGAATAGTTGAAGCCGTGCTGCATCAACATCAATTATACCTCACATATAAACTGTTGAATAATATCAAAAGTGCTTTGTTGTTCATTATTATTTTCAACTAATTCGTGTTTACCGAATTTAATGAACGCTTTTTGATACTCTTCCGTTTTTTTTAATATTTTAAAAGGCCTCAACTTTCCTTTTCGGAAAAATGCGGGATTATAATCACAACCTGTGATTGCATGGAATCCTGGTAAGCTCTTGCAAAAAGATTTTCCTAACTTTATGTATATTTTTGTGAGGTCTACATATCTCAAGTTGTTCCCAGTTCCTATCAGCATCCAAATAAGTGAATCATTTTGTAGATGGTCCATATGACCAAGCATGATAGCTGCAATGTCAGTGTCGACACTTCTGATCACAATATTCACTTGATTTGGAATACTGCACGCATGATAGACTATTTTGGTATCAGCCTCTTCATGTTCTGGACATGATAACTCTTCTACAACTCTTCTTACTACATTGTTAGAAGCATTAACAACAAAAGAATGGCACTGTTTAGAATTTATGTGAATAGTTTTCTTTCCAATAAAAGGTATTATTTCATCACTGGCCCAATGAAAAATGAAAAAATCCACCAGGGCTTGTTTAAAATTTGAATTTCTCAATTCTTTCGAAAAATCAGTCGGGCGGGTTTGATCAGGTCCAGTTATGGTGTAGCTCAATTGTGCTGATTCTAATCGCTGAGAATGTTCATAATCTTTGATTGATGGAGTCAGGTATTGATCAAAAATAACGTCAATTCTTAGCGCTTGGAATTTGGTGACCATTTGCAACATTTTCTTAGAAATGCCTCCAAACTTGTTTGGAACATTTTTCATGGTGTGTAATAAAAAAAACCCATCAATTATTACGACATCTACAATAGGTGGTGGCTGATGCTGGACCTCCTTCTCCAAACACTTCATTAAGGCAGATTTATCCGTCTTACAAATAGTACCATTTAAATGACACATAGATAAAGGTACGTTGGTGATTGGGTATGACAAAATTTTTGAGATATCCACATTGTAATCCATCGAGATCCCCAGCATACGGCCAAACAAATCTCGTTGAATTTTTACCTCTTCAATTGCACCACCGATTTTAATTTTCTTCTTTTTTTCCAAATCTTTTGAAAAATTATTAAGAACTGTCTTTTTAATAGATTTTTCAAATCGACTAATGTCCTTATGACATTCAGAAATAAGCGTATTCCGAAGACAATCACCATTCTTTTCAATATTAAGAAGAAATGACTATACCAGTTCCGAAGCAGCTTTACCAGATGAAATGTTGATTAAATGATCTTTTGGTACTTCTGAGCTGAAGGGATTAATAAACTGTTCAAATGCTTCAATAAATTTTTTTAGTTGTTTACTATTTTTCTGAATATTGTGCTGGTTCAAATCCGAAGAAACATCTTGGTGAGTTTGTAGTCCCAATTCTTGGTAAACGTAACTAATTACTGTAGATCTTACATCATGGTTTCGAGCCCACCGTTGACGGGCTGAAATTGAATTAGTAAAGTGTATAACACCTGTAAGTCTTCGTGCAGCATCTGCATTGATAGTTTGCTCTAAAACCAGATCAATGGGTTGCTTAGTTGTCCTTTTAATACCGAAGTAGCCCTGCTGAAATCCTTCAAATAAATCAGGATGGGTTTCTGCTACGTTCATCAAGTTATCAGCATATTTCACGGCCCACCGAGAATAATTCTGTTGATTACAGATAAAAAATAAATTTGTCATTTTAGGTAAAACTGACTTGAAAAGTTCGAAGTCTCCAACACGTATGCTTCGTGATAGTTGTAGGTAATGATTAATGAGATTAATATAAATTACATAAAATTGTTGAGTCTTTCCATACTCTCCATTGAGACTTCGTTGTTTATAAATACAAAAATTATTGATCAATTCTTTCAGCTCTTCATGTTCTATGTTGAATGATGATATTTTACAATTTTGTAGTCTGTGAAGTTCTTCAATCATATCATGTGTTACTGACGTGTTACTCATTTCCAAAAAAGATTTAAAATGTAATATTTCTAATCCTAATGCCACCAAAGGGTGCAGTCTTTTGCAGCGATTGAAATGTTTGCCGTCAAGAAATCCATTCACTGAACCATTCGCCAATAATCCACTTTCCACCATTACATTTGTCAGTCCACACTCACTGATCACCTTACCAACTGCCTTGAAATAAGCCATCATGATGTGAAACGGCCCTAAATGTATAAATAAATTATCATATGTAGGTTTTTCCGTTGCTTGTATTTGTAGAGCGACTTTGGCTATCGCCAAGTCATATGTTACTTGAATGGATGATTGATTTAACTCTTCAGCAATTTTCTTACATTGTTGCATGGTTTCCAAAACTACAGAATTACTTGTTGGTGAAGCATTTATCGGAGTCAAATAAGATATGCGTTATTGCCGCATTGCAAATTACTTATCATTTTTGGTCGTTAATTGCAAATTACTTATCATTTTTGGTTTTTTTGGATAAGGAATTTCTTCTGAAGCTATTGCCTCAAAAGTTCTTCTTCTTCTTTTCCTATTCTGTGGTGAATTGTCTCTATTAGTGGGAACTGGTGCCTCGAATATTTCAGATTCTTCAGATGTATTTAAGTCGATGTTCTGATAAATGATTCCGACGGTATCATGTAAAGTGTCCTTCCCACTAGTAGTTTCAACGAAACGGTCAAAATTATCATAAGCCAATCCAGTACAAAGTTCAGGTGTTTTTTTAATTTTTTCAGGGCATAAACTTGACTTTTCAATGGAAGCATAGGTGGTTTCTGTTTCAAGTTCTTCGACACTTTGATAGCTGATACAATGACCATATCTGTTGACTATATCTATAATTTTTCTGCTACTACTTAAACTCTTCAGAGTCATACCCAGCATAATATGCTGAGACGTCTTGATTTGACCATTATGGATTGCATAAATAATATCTTGACTGTAAGACCGTACTTGACGAACACATTTTAAGCTACTTTTTCGTTTCTGTCTAGAACCACCTATGAGAGTAGAATAAAAATCAAATAATTCTTGCGGTATAGAAGCTTCACCTGCAATTAAATGCTGTGCGGAAAGATTTTTAGATGGCAATTTATTCTTGTCCATTGTCAAAATAGTTTTTCGTAAGATTAATGCCGCTTTTTGTAAAATATTTTCAGATTTTAAGTTGTCCAATACTGCTTAGTTGTCCAATCGTCTTCATATAATTGGGTGCTATTATTTTTTTATTCCGGATTGTAAAGAATTTAACATCTTTAGAAAACTTCTTACCAATTTTTTCTTCTAGGTGGTTTGCAGTAAAAGTAGCATTCATTTCAATGGAATTCTCTGCATAAATTCTATATATATATATATATAATATATATATATAATATATTGTATATAATTCATGTAAATTAATCAATAAATGACATCGGCCGTTGTTGATAATATCTTCTTCTATGATGCTACTAATTTCATTGAAAGCTTCTTGGTGGTACTCTCGATAATGATGCCAATCACTATTAATAGATATTTTCGCCGATGAAGATATTTTATTATTATTGAACTGAATCCTACATTCAGTGTGATAGTGTATTTTCGTACTTGCAATACTTTTCAATCTACTTAACAACTCATTATACTCTTTTTGATTTTCGATGCTAGACATTATACGGGACTGAAATTGGTGTTTATCACCTTCACCGAGTGGAAGCATTTTTGATCTCACTTGTCTCTTTTTTTTATTGCAAAATAAACAAACTTTTTCACTTATGTCAACACTGGTATCACTTTGAATCGAACTATTTACTTCTGTGTTTGCATCACCATTTTCACTCACTTCTTCAAGTCGACAAATGTCCACAGCTGCCTGAGAAGGTTGAGATTCTGTTGATTGAGAAGCTGAAGGTGGATGTGCTACAGTTAACTCAGACAAATGCGATGAACCTGGTATTGAATCGTCTGTTGATGTATTTACATCTTTAGATGTTTCTTTTTCTGGCTCTGTTTCAACGGTTTTTTTAGAATTTTTAGGTTCTGGGGTAAAATATTTTTTCATCAGTCCTGTGAATGATTTGTAACATTCCCTGTGATAACCACTCACGTGGAAGAATGATGTTATTATATTTAAGTTTATGTGTTTTTCGCAATTTTAAAATTAATTCACATTTTTTGAATGTGTCGTCAGAAAATAATATTACTTTTCCACTATTTTTGTTACAAAAAACACAAATTAATGTGTAACCCATGACTAGTTTTTTAATACAAAATCACTTTCATTTAAAAAATCTCATAAACAATAACAACTGCGTATCCTGGAAACTCATTTTTTTTACGAAATTTTTCGAAATCAAACTTCGTAAAACTTTCGACTCTGTCCTAACTATGACAAAAAAAAAATCAAAACGTTGAAAATTAATTATTACTATCAATTTAGTATTATCAAAATTATAACGGTACAAGGACGTTTTTTTTGATTTTTTAAGTTATAAGTTGATTGAAGCAGTAATTGACTGCTTAAAAAATATTTTCTGAAATAAGATTTTTTAATAATTTAGTTTTAATTTTAGATAATAAAACAAGCAAAAAAAAATACTTGAAGATGGCATATAATATTATTTTAGCTGATGTAAACATGTACTAAGTACTAAACAATACATGCGCAGTGAAGGATAGCGATAGACCTAACTAACTTGCTATCTCACTCGCACCCACGTATATGTGTACTGCCTCGCGCTGACTCCAACGGACCCTATATGCTTGTCTGGCAAGGGGTTGGAACTATCAAAAATGTCTGGCTAATGAGGAAACATCATCTAATTATTACCCAAGTATTATATATAAAAATCAGCGTTTATACTATAACGTAAGTAGAATTATAATTTCATGAACATTGAGGGTGTCTGGCAAGGGGTTGCCACTATGTTAAGTGTCTGGCAATGAAAGACGTGATTTTTAATAATATCCTGAAGGTGATACCAAAAAATCACACTTTATTATTTAACGAATTTAGATCGGTATTTTACACATCTTTAGTACCGTCTACCTACCAAAGCCACGGTAACCCAAACTTCATAATGGCACATCGTTCTTACCTGTGTTGAAAGCATGCGCTGACAAACTTTCAGCTTTTATAAAATAACGAAGGTCTGGGGTTCACGGGCTCTTAGACTATTACATATAAAAATAAAAATTAAAAATAATTCCCTTTTTTGATTTTTTTTTTTTTTTTCAAATCGGGTTAGCGCAAATATTCAATACAGATAGATACTACTCCATTTTGCTAATTAAAAAGCAAACAAATACTTATTTAAAGAAATAAATTTTATGAAATCGCCCCCAATAATTTAAAGAAGTAATTGTTTAATTTAGAGAATTCCTTCTTGGATAATTAAATTATAAAAATATTACTTTGAATTCTAGTTTCGTAAGTTTGTAAAGAATATATAATATTAAAAAAATACTGTGGGCCCACCGGGCATTTGCCAAGTATGCCCGACGGCCAGTCCGCCGCTGGCCGTACTCTATTATAATATTTATTACTGCTAATGAAACAATAGTATTTAATTTCTTAACTTCACAAGATAGAAAACAAGATATCGTCCATGAAACAGATCCTAAAAAAACCAAATGTAATTTTGGAGCGCAAGCGGACACTTTGTTCAGAAGTAATTGGAGGTACATAGTACTTTTCCCTTACAAAAATGTGTGTCAAATTGATAGTACATTTTTTATTGTGCTAAAAAAGCATGTAATGGATTTTTACTAATTTTTCTGAGTACGACTGATCGACGCGTCATCAAAAAGTACATAATAATGCATCATTACCTCTAAAGTGGCAAAACTTCGTGATAGAATATATTCCTTTTTCATGGACGACAATAAAATATACGTTGATATGCAAAATATGCAAATATGCAAAAATATGCAGTATATGCGAATATGCAGATATAAATACGTTTGAAATAATTTGTTTTTACACCAAACGTACTTAACTGTTTCTCTTTTTCTTCTAGGTTACTCCTGTACGAATATGCAATTGCATATAAATCCGCAGTCTATTTATAATATTGCACTTTTTTTTCTTTTTTTTTTTGTTATTGCTTATTTATTTATTTATTTGTTAATTAAATTTATTTATTGCCATAAGGAAAACAAATTTGAATATTGCACTTATTATTTTTTTGTTAAAAATTTTGACAAAAAAAAAAATTTAAATATTGCACTTAAATTTATTTTATTGTTTTTTAAAAAAAAAATTTTATTTATTTTTTACTTTTTTTCCTTTCATTTTTTCAAAATTTATTTTATTTAAAAAAAAAAAATTTTCGCAAATATTTTTCGTTTTAAATTTTTTTTTTCATTTAAAATTTTAAAAATTTTACTATTTTACTTTCTATTTTTATTTTTGAAATTTATACTTTTATTATTTTTTTTTTTCTTTAAAAATTTAAAAATTTTCACTATTTCACTTTATTAATTTCACTTTTTTATTTTTATTTTTTTCCACAGTTCACTCTTTTTTCTTTTTTATTTTATATTTTTAATTAATTTCAATACTCTTAAGAAAAAAAAAATTAAAAAAAAACTTAAGCCGGCAGGATCGCCATGTAATAAGAGAAAACGGCCGTATACTTTTACGAGAAAAAACACCTTTATTGTTCGCGATCAAAACTATAATTGAATTTTCTAAATCTAATTATTAAATTTATAATTAGAGGAATAGGAATGTAAATTTAATATCCACAATTTTGATTGTAGATATCAAAATTGTGGGTGTGATAATATAATTATTAAAGTGCGTAATTCGCATTTTAATAATTATATTGAAATGAAACTTGATCATTTATTTTAAAATATCCAAAAATGTCAATTTAACATTTTTGGCTATTTCAAAATATTAATAATCAAGTGGCACGTTAAGTGCAGGAAATGTATACAGTTGTAAGATATTACAACTGCATAAATTAAAACTTGAGGAAATGTGGAAAAGTATAAAGATCGAGAAAAAGGGTGCAACAATTGCAAAATACACAGGAAACGATAAAAACGTGTGAGGTATTTTGTACGTAAAAAGAAACTCAAAAAAATGTTTACGTTTGGATTTATAATTGATAAAAATTGTTATGAACAAAGAAAAGAAATATAAAAATCTTAAGCAAAATTTTTATGTTGGAAAATTTTTAAAAATTTTGTTCAATTTTAACAGGAATCATGAACCAAACTAGTTGCGTTTGGTACAAGTCAAAAATCTTTGATACCATTCGATAGTTCGTTCCAACTTACAATTGGCCACAAATTAAGAAAATCATAATGCCATCAAGACAAGATTGTATCAAGTTGTAAATGGATCTGAACCACAAATTATTACTACACCTATTGAAATAATTGATGTCTAAACAAATTGAAATCATTGATGTCCAAACTGATTGAAAATTTAAGTTATAGATCAATACAAAAATAATTTTGCTAATAAAATGTCCGTGGGGTGTCACCAGGACCGAAGTCATAACGGCCACGGGCTTTCTGACCCGCTTAAAAGGGACATAACGCCCGCGATCTTTATGACTCTTTTAAAATGAGCTATAACGTTCAAATAAAATGAGACAGAAAGCCAAAATATATAGGCTTTATGTCCCTCTGACTGAGTCACAAAGCCCGAATTTTTTTTTTCCAATGTATTTAGCATGAGTAAATGCATTCAAAAATTTTACGGAGTTGAAAAAGAGACTTAAAAAAGATTTTTTTTATTTTGATCAATTTAACACAAATTTATAATATTTATATAAATATATAATTTAACAAAAATTGAAAATAAAAATTTACTATTTCAAATCAAATAACATTAACCCAAAAAACAATAACATCTAAAATTGAGAACTCCTCAAAGAATCTTAGCATTGAACCCTTATTATGCGCAAGGATGCACTGAAAAACTTTTCAGTTTCATTTTCTGCTATTCAGAATAGCAAGCTTTAAACAGCTGCTCGTATCATAAATTGTAGCTATAAAAACTACTTTAATAGTAAAATTGGCTATTAATAAAGCTGCAACAAAAATAGCTAATTTTGCTATCTGAAAATGCAACTGCAATAAATTAAAAATAATAATTTTAATTATTTGAATATGTTATTATTAATTTAAATAATTACTATTTATTTGAATTAAAATTGCTAACTTTATTAATTACGATAAATATTTAGAATGTCAGCAATTACTATGTTGAGTTGAAAAACTCCATTTCTCAACTAGCATTTAATTCCATTTAGTACAAGATATTTTGCTTTTAAAACAAATGGTGTTAAGTAAATAACAGAAATTGCTATTTAAAAAATAGAAGAAACTATTTGAATATCAAAAAAGTTTATTTGTGTTTGCTCATTATGTAACTTTTCTCTCATTGTCAATTTGTACTCATACGGGAAGAAAGTGAATAAAAAAAAAAAAAAAATTATTAAATATAATAAAAAAATAAAAAAAAAATTTGTTAAAATTCATTAATAGTAGATTACAATACATGTTAAGAAAATTTGTTATTCTTGCGAGTTTTGTATACACACAAACACATAGACACGAGTCATGTTTATATCACGAGACCGAAGGTCGAGTGATATAATATTGACGAGTGTCTATATGTTTGTGTGTATACAAAACGAGCTGTATAACAAATTTGATTAACATGTATTGTATACTGCTTTAATGTGCAAGTGAGAGGGAGTTGAAAACAATACATTTATAATGAAAAAAATAAACAAAAAAGTTCAAAATGAAGCAAGGAAATAAAATTTAATAAGGAAGTTTATTTATTTATCGAAATGATTTCAAACCGGAAGATTCCTAAAATATTAAAAAAAAAATTAGTAATTTTTCCAAAAAAAAATTATTCATTTTCTTTTTTGCAAAAAAAAAAATCGAATAATTTTTTTTTAGAAAAATTACTAATTTTTTTTTTATTATTTTAGGAACTAATGGTCTTCTTAAATTTTATTTTTAATTATTAAAAAAAATAATAATAATTTTATAATTATTTTTTTTATAATTAAAAATAAAATCAAATAATAATTATATAATTAAAATTTATATTTACAATAAATAATCTCCTTGTTGCTGCCATTTTCCTCGTTTTTTGATAAAAGAAAAAAAAATTCTTACTTGACATTTGACAATCACAGCAAACTTTATAATGACAACAAAGATATTTTCAGGGTTACCATTGTTCTATTTTTATTCATTTTGTTTTTTTGAATAAAAATAAGTGCAATTTTTGAAGTGTGGTTTAAATTTTTGTACTAAAATCCAACCACACTCGTTTAAAAATTTAGTAGTAGAGGTTCGAAGATCCTTTAAAAATAGTAGATTGAAACACATGTTAAGAAAATTCATCGACTGATCGACTGGCCGCTTTTTAGAAAAAAAAAAAAATAGCCGTGTATTTTTTTATTGGTTCTTTTTTTTTTTTTTTTGTTTGCTCAGAGGGAAAATATAGATTAGCTCAGACGGAAAATTTAGATTTTAGCATTATAAACTAAGCTTTGTTTGACATTGATATGATGCATGTGAGAGGTATACATTTGCAATTTTTTTTTTTTTTTAGTATTTGTCTGTATTGAAATATTGTGAGTGTGAGTGATATTATTTTTGTTTATAGTATTACGCAGTTCAAAATGAAGAATGTAAATACAATATAGAGCAATGTAAATACAATTTACATCACAGGGAAATGTAAATACAATTTACATTCCTCTATAATTGCATGTGTATTGATGCATGTAATGGACCATTTACCGAGCTAAATTTGCGAATGTAAATACAACTTACCGAAGACATGCGCATTAAAATTATTTTTCAATTAAATATGAGTGATGAAATATTCTAAACTAAAAGAATGGAATTTTGAAGACTACATAGCCATATTTGACCGTAAGTATTTTTCCTCGTAATCGTATTATTTTTTGTGAAAAAGCAGCTAGGTGTTTTTTTTATACTAATTTATTTTTTTATTATTTATTTTCTTACTAGACCGTGACTATAAAAAATAATATTAAATTATTAAAAAAACTTTTTTAATTAGAATATTTGTATTTTGTTTTCTATTTTTCTATCGATGAAGGATTTGGAAAAGAAGAATTCCATAGCTTGGAATACGAAGTGGTTTCGACGTTCATAAGACCCCAGGAACTCAGGCCTCGTTTCGGACAATTTTTAAATCGGAATTTTTACAACCAAACGTAAGTACTTGTTTTGCTTAAAAATTTGATTTTGATAAATATTTATTTTCTTTTTTTCTTAGGGAATTCCAGCAGGATCTGGTTCCACTATATTTAGCGATAGCGAGACGTGGAACATTCGGGTTAATTTTAAGTCAACAAAATATGTAGTAGAAAAGTAGTAGACATTAAGACTTAAAATCAATAAATAATTTTTCTTTTAAATTAACTGTGTGTTTTTTATTTTAATCAGGAAGATTTTTTATAGAAATTCTATTAAATGAATTTCATTTTTATTTTCAGGAACCAGCAAAACTAAATATTTTTCGTCAATACCTAATAATTATTAAAAAAATTATTGCAAATTTAATCAGTTGAAGTGATAATTAATATTATGTGAGTGTTAAACGTACTACACGATACTTTCAGTCTGTTTCTGATTTGTCAGTCACCGGTTGTTTTTCGTTTGTTTTATTGTAAATTTTTTTTTAAAAACTAATTTAAACTAATTATTTTAATTTTGTGGTTTTTGATTTTTTAATAATTTTTTAATAATTTATTTTAATAATTTTGATAATAATAATTTTAATAATAATTATTTAATAATATTAATAATAATTTTTTTTGAATATATTTGGTGTAAAACTTTATAATAAAAAAAAAATAATAATTGTTCTTTTTTTTTTAAGGTCATTTTTTTATTATATATTTGTTTGTTTTTTTTTTGATTGTCTCTTTGGTTTATGCCAAAATATTTTTTTGTTGTTTGTAGTAAACTTTTGTTTTGATTTTATTTTTTTTTTTAACCCTTGCTGATTGTCGGTTAATAATTTTATATAAAATGAATATGAAATGTGATTTTGATAAATGCGTTGCTGTGTCTCAGCAACCTATGTGGGTTTGCGGAGGCACTTGTAGACGATCATTTCACATGATTTGTATTGGCCTGAACGGCCGTATTTTGGATAAGTTGAAGCGCTCTGATCACGGATCATTACAATGGTTTTGTGATGATTGTAAAAAACTTCCGTATCTTCCCTCTGTGCTCAGTTAAGAAGGCTTCATCTTGACTTCCAAAAAGTGCAAAAGGTCTTTGCTTCTTTATCCACTTCGTTGGAACTTGTTTCAGCGGATGTGATAAAACTTAACAACTTTTCCGAAGGTCCTCAAGATGACTCTCAAGATTCTTCCAACTGTTTCATTATTAACGAGGAGCCTCAACATACTTCTCAAATAAATTCAACTTTGATTCCGACCTCCGTCGGGTGTCAACCTGATTCTGGACAATCTGATCCAACCAACCATAGTTTTCGGGCCCCTTCAACTGATACTACTTTATTGCGCCCTATTCACATCTTACCACCTCATCAGGGTTTTACAAATACTTCTTTTTTAAATTCAATTTCTATTAACCCTGTTCAGATTTTACCAACATTTCAGGGTACTCCCCCTCAACAGATCACAATCCCGTCTCAGTCTCCTCCACTCACAGCTATTCCTCTAAATTTATCTTCAAATAATTCTGTTCATGTTAAATCGCCTGCTAAATCAGCAGAACCTCAAATTAAACCCCCCCCTGTAATTAATAACCTCAATTCAAGTAGATGTCTTCAAGTAATACCTCCTCCAAGGCCTATATTTATTTCAAGATTAGCGCCTGACACTACCTCTGATGATGTAATCAATTACATAAGAGGTAAATCTACCCCTAACGTTGACAAGATCAAATGTGTCAAAATAAGTAAAACGACAAGTGCAGTTTCATCTTTCAAATTAAATATTCCTAATGACATATCCGAAACTCTGCTGTCGCAAGACTACTGGCCAAAGGACGCTTTCATTAAACTTTTCAAAAATCGCAAGCCAAAACAAGTTGAACATGCTCATTCTCAAAAAAACTAGAAAAACTGTCCCTTTACTATCAAAATGTAAGAGGACTTCGTTCTAAGTGTAAGACTATTTTTTTAAAATCTGAAACACTTAATTTTGACATTTATGCCTTAACGGAGACTTGGCTTTATAATGGCATCCTTGATATTGAACTTTTTTCTCCCTGCTTTCAAATTTTTCGAAAAGATCGTTACCCGAATATTGAGGGCGACAGCTTGATATATTGAAGGATCCTAAAAGATTCTTTAGTTTTATTAATTCTAAGAAGAAAGGGGATAGTTATCCTCAAACTCTTAGTTTCTTTAATACCTCTTCCAATGATGACCTAACCGTAGCTAATTTTTTTGCTAACCATTTTTCCAGTTCTTTTTCTGACTCAAACTTCAATGTTGATACTATACTGCCTATTTCAGTTATTTAAACAATTGCCCACAAACTTCTATGACCGTAATATCAATTGAAGTGAATGAACTTTTCAAGTTTTTGTCTAAGCTTCAAGATGATTGTTCTTCTGGCCCTGATGGTGTCCCACCGATAATCTTGAAAAATTGTGCTTCTACTTTATGTAATCCTCTATCTATTATTTTTAATAGATCTTTATTAACCGGTTACTTTCCAAAAGCCTGGAAACACTCATATATCATACCGGTTTTCAAGAAAGGTTCCAGAGCTGACGTTTTAAATTATCGTCCAATAGCTAAAATTTCTTCAATTCCTAAGCTTTTTGAAGCTGTCATTTCTGAAGATATACATTTTTATTGCAAAAATTTTATTACTGATAATCAGCATGTGTTTCTTAAGGGTAGGTCTACTACTACTAACCTTATAGAAATTACTTCAGCTTATAGGGATAACATGGAGAAGGGTTATCAGACTGACTCTGTATATACTGATTTTAGCAAAGCATTCGATGTACTTCCTCATCAGATTATTTTATTTAAATTGGCTGCATATGGTTTCCCACCTTCTTTTATTGAGTGGAAAAAATCTTGGCTTGGTCCTCGGGATTATCAGGTCAAATTTCGCTCTGCCATATCTTCAACCTACACAGCTACTTCTGGAGTGCCTCAAGGTAGCCACCTTGGTCCACTTGATTTCGTGATCGCTATTAACGATGTTTCACTCATCATTTCCTATAGCGATCACAACATTTATGCCGATGATATGAAAATTTTTAAAAAAATCTCTAGTCCTTCAGACTGCAATCTCTTACAAACTGACCTTAATAGCTTTAACCTTTGGTGTATTAAGAATAATCTCCTTCTTAATGTGTCTAAATGTCAAAATATATCATTTTCAAGGAAAAGAAATCCTATTAACTTTCAATATACACTTAATAATATTCTTATTCCCAAAGTCAATGAAGTTAGAGATCTCGGCATTTTATGTGATTACCAATTGACATTTAAACCACATGTAAATGCAATTGTAAATAAAGCAAATTCCACTCTAGGTTTTATTAAACGTTGGTCAAGAGAGTTCTGTGACCCATTTATAACCAGACTTCTTTTTACATCTCTTGTGAGACCATTGTTATAATATGCCTCTCAAGTATGGTCACCCTTTTTTTCTGTCGACATCAACAGAATCGAATCCGTTCAAAAAAAATTTCTTAGATTTGCATTGAGGCATCTTCCTTGGGAGGATAACTTAATCCTTCCACCGTATAGAGAGCGCTTAAATCTCATTAAGCTTGAATCTCTTCAAGACAGACGTGAATTTGCTGATGTTGTTTTCATTCATCAAATTATTATTGGTGAAATTATTTCTCCTTTTATTCTGGAGAAGATCAACTTTCGAGTTAATACCAGAAACCTCCGTACTACTAACTTATTTGAAATTGCTTACCATAGAACCGAATATGGATGCAATGATCCCATTTCTCGAATGCTTTCCTTTGCTAATAAAAATCATCATGTTTTTGACCTTAATATTTCTAAGGCATCCCTTAAAGCTGGTTTAAAAACTAATTCTTTTTTCTCTAATAACATTGGAAGACTTTAATTAATATTTAATTTCTATCTGTTTATTTTACTTCTATTTTTTCTAGTTTTTCTATTCTTTATTTTTATTTTTTTTTGAAGTTTATACTTCTTTAGCGACGTTGGAAGAAATTTGGTAGAGGGTAAAAATCCATTTTCATATAGAATTTTTCTGAGAATCGTCATCATTTTTCTGAGAATCGACCGTCATCATTTTTCAAATATTAAAAAAAAAAAAAACCATAATTGGGTTCGAACCTGGCACCTTCAGACTTATTAGTATGGTGTTCTATCCACTAAGCCATACGGCCACATAATTTTTGCTTTCTAAAATATAATAAAAAAATTCTAATAAACCATTCATTTTTTTGTTTTTATTTTATTGTAGGGGAATAAAAAATAATACTCAAAAAAAAAAATAAGAAAAGAATTAGAATACTCAAAAAACGAGTTTGAAAAATTAACTAACCAAACAAAAAATTAATCCAAACAAAAAATCTATTTTGCCATAAAATGAGATTTAATATTATTTAGGAAAATAAGTCAAAAATATTTTTTGTATTTGTTTAGAAAGCTAAACTCATATAGGCAATATGGCTTAGTAGTAGAACATCACACTGTAAGTCTGAAGGTGCCTGGTTCGATTCCCAATGAGGATTTCTTTTTTTTTAATAAAGAAACAAATCCTTTTAGTATTTTTGGAAAACGTTAAATATTCATATGATATATGATAAAAATTAAATTTTTGCACCACTTAACAATTCTTGAATTAAAATAAAAATATGATTTATAGTTTTTCATTAAAAAAAAGAAATTAAATAATCCTTTTCTTTGTGGGTCCCCAAAAAAAAATTCTCATGTGACAACGGAATTTATTGTCGATTTATTTATATATGTATAATAAAATAAGGGACTATGAAATAATTAAAAAGTAATAGTTAGCAATAGAAATATACATTTATTTTTTGATCCTATATTTTTTAATTTATAGCTTAAATATTATTTGCCAAATTCAATCCTAATTTCAATTTGATATTTTCGTCTATTTTTTATTTTGACATGCAGATTGTGAAAACTTCGGAATTTCACGCAGTTACGAATGATTAAATATAAAAATATAAAATATTGTTAACTTCATATTATTTAACGTCTCAAATTAATTATAGATTTAGCTAGACAAATAATATTATTTCCAGTCGATGATGAACTTTTACAGATAAGACTTATATAAACAAAATACAATAAAATAGATTTAAATGCCAAAATTTAATAAAATTATTTAACAATTGATTAATATGAACAAAAATTTAGTAAAATGTCTTAAAATTCGATTTATATGAACAAAATTTCGATTTATAATTCATAATGTTTAATTTAAATTAGTTATTCGAGCTGATTTTCCATCAAATAAAATAATTTTCGAAACATCTGGGAAATGTTTTTACACACTCTAGATTATTTTTTACAGAGATCATGTAACCACTAAAGTTATAAACATTATATCCTATAAAACAAATTTATAATATTGGACGCACTAAACTCGTTACAAACAACATAGGTATATTTTGGCATTGATAGTATAGATATCGATCAAGTAATTTATCATTATAGGTTTTCCCGGCTCAAAATATGCAAAAAAAAAAAATTTTTTCAAAATAGGTAGCTCTGGTGAAATAAAGATTACCAGACCAAAAATTTTGGGTAGGAATTCATAATTATCGTACACTTTTTTAATTTCAAATATATGTATATATAGGGCCCAATATTACAAGCAAAAAAATTAAATATTCTACCAATAAAAAAATTATGTTCAAAAAAATTAAAAATTATTATGTTCAAAAAAATTTAAAAAAAAATGTATTCATTGGGGGGAATCGAACCTGACACCTTCACTCTTATAGTCCGATGTTCTAGCCACCAAGCCATGTAGCCCATATGATTTTGCATTTCTAAAATATAATAAAAAAATTCTAATAAACCATTCATTTTATTTTTTTTTTTATTTATTTGGAACAAGAAAAACTATTAATTTTCTCCATCTGTCAGTACCAATAAATTTTAGGGCCGGGGGGAGTAAGGGGACCCCCGCTCGCCCTCGTCTTTTAGGTCATACCAGTACCCACTAACAAAAAAAACAATTTTTGTCTTATTACTTGTAGAAATCATTTTATTATGTAAAAAAAATTTCAAATATTAAAAAAAAAACAAATCATAATTGGGTTCGAACCTGGCACCTTCAGACTTTTTTTTTTCAAAAATTAAATATTCTAAAATAATTATAATTTCTTGATATATATTTAGAAAAATAATAATTCCATACACTGTTACACTTTGTGTAACAGTGGTAGAATATGTAATTTTTTTGCTTGTAATATTGGGCCCTCTATATACATATATTTGAAATTAAAAAAGTGTACGATAATTATGAATTCCTACCTAATTTTTGGTCTGGTAATCTTTATTTCACCAGAGCTACCTATTTTAAAAAATTTTTTTTTTGCATATTTTGAGCCGGGAAAACCTATAATGATAAATTACTTGATCGATATATATACTATCAATGCCAAAATATACCTATGTTGTTTCTCAAGGCTTTAATAAAATTATTTGTAACGAGTTTAGTGCGTCCAATATTATAAATTTGTTTTATAGGATATAATGTTTATAACTTTAGTGGTTACATGATCTCTGTAAAAAAAATAAAACAAAAACATGAAACATGAAATGAAATGTGATCACTTTTCTTACTTATTTTTCTCCCGGGAAATTCGTACTTTTTTTAGCGTTTATTATCTTATTAACTACAACAGGATTAACAAATGCTTGTTTAAATACATATATACATATAACTGTCTTGTCATAGTAAGTGGTAAAACATGTTTGAAAATTAGTTGGGACTTTAGTGATATACCTATTATCCGGTGTCTAAATTTTTTATGAATGATCACAAGATTATGTTAATTCTATTGTGAAAATAAGACAATATTGAAAAATAGTTCATTTAGCTCGCTATTAAAAAACTGATTTCTGAATAGGATAGTTTTTTTTTCACAATTAAATTTTTAAAAAGAAATAGCATCTCGATACTTAAATTTATGCATCTGTGAACGTTTCCAATATTTTTTACATCCATTTTATAGCAATATTCAATTGCATTAATTCATATATGAAATTATACAGTTTTCAACTAAGTTCTCAAATAAGTTTTTAGCTACATTTTAATTTTATAATATGTATTATAAAATTATAAAACACTATTTATTAATTAAAAGTTTTTTCCATTTATATAAATTAAAATAAAAAAATCAAAGAGCGCCTAATTTGCAAATTTTTTTGAACCAAATTTGCTACAATTTTACTTAGCTCTGTGTTTTGCTTCAAAAATAGAATATGTATAAAAAATAATAAATTAGTGGCTGATAAAAACTTTTTGGTTTGTTTAAATACCTCAAAAAAACTAATTATTATGAAAAAAATTTAAAAACTATGAATAACAGTGGCTACAAATGATGGGCTGCTCAGTACAAAATGTAAATTAAAATAAAAATCAGTCCATCAGTCCAAAAGCAGTCCATTATTTGTAGCCACTGTTATTTCATAGTTTAAATCTTAAGTATAAACTTCTGTAGGCAGTTCTATGACTGCTTCGTGTGTTTTTTTTAATCTACTCCTCTACTAATCTTCTTCCTTTAAAAATTTTTTTTTTTTTTTGTCAAGGGAAACTATTCTTGTGTTATGTGACATGTCACTAGTGATTTCGTTGTTTATCAGAAACGAGACTTGTTCTTAGTGTTTTATGTTTTTTTTTCTATAATTCTTTTTTGTTTTCTTTTCTGATGCTTGATTTAAGCATCGTTTGGTGGTAATATTAATTTTCCATTGAATGCTTCGTACCGAGCCCTCTCCTCTCGTATTAGCATGTATATGAGAGTGATGGTAAAGTTTTCATGGCAACTTATTGCCTTGAAGTGCAGTGGTGTTAAGATACACCCCCAACTCAATCATTCATTTTAATAAATTTATGATAAATTTTTCTAATAATCATTAAAGATATTGACCAAAAATACTTAGTTTTGCTGGTTCCTGAAAAGAAAAATGAAATTCGTTTAATGAAACAAAAATTGCATTTTATATAGCTAAATTTGCTATTCATTTTCTTATTATACGCTAAACAAAATAGCACAAATTACTATTATTTTAGCTAAATTGTTTATTCCAAATAGCTAAACAAACTATTGTTCTAATAAATTTTAATAAAATTAATATCATATTCTTCTGCTAAAATTTATAATCGAAGGCAGATATTTTGTTATCAAAGTTTGCTATAATTTAGTAAATTTTATAGCAAACGAAGCTATTTGTACAGCAAATTATAAAATAAAATAGCAAATTTAACAATTTTTATTTGGGGAAAATTATAGAGTAAATAACATTCTCTGTTATTCGCTCTTGCTATTTCCAATAGCAATCCAGGTTATAAAAGTCCACTGTCCCGTTTTTATCTATTTAAAAAGCACCAGTTGTTTAAAAAAATAGCTTTAAGAGCTATTAAGTTTTTCAGTGTGAAAATCGGAGCATTTTACAATAATAATTTGAAATGTGCCTACTCCTATTGTCATCCTTGCGCATAAAGTAAGGCTAATACTAGGATTCCTTGACCAATTCGTAATAATAGTATATTATTTTTTTATTTGTATAGTACATATGGTGTAAAACTTATGTGAAGAAGAGTACAAAAAAACACAAGAGCTGTCATAGGACACCCGATAGGAACATAGTTCCTTTGCGTATATTTATTTTTATTTTTTTATTAAAGTTACCAAATCACTAGGTGGGATACCTTTTATACTTAAAGAAGTATAGATTTGATAATGAGGATAGGAAGTTTAGACGGGATTAAAAAGTGGGACAGTCAGTAGGTAATCATTTACACTCTACTTAAAGCGGCGCAAGTCGTAAATCAAACGTCCGCCAGCTGTAGGGAACAATTTTGAAGGGAGAGCATTCCACATTCTTGAGGTGCGAATTGAAAACGAATCTCCAAAGCTCGTTCTATCACATCTAGGAATTTTGACGAAATATGGGTGTGACGTTGAAGCAGTACGTGTTTGGCGTGAAAATACTTGAAGTTGAGGAAGTAGGGCCTTTACTTCCAGGGAACACGTATCCATTCCAACAAGGTATTTATAAAAAATGGAAAGTGAACCTACATTACGACGGTGGTTGAGGGATGTTAAAGAGCTGGTGGTTTGGTGATCGTTGATCAATCTAATAGCCCTTCTCTGAACTTTGTCCAGGTACTCAAGATGGGTTTTGGGAGCACCAGCCCATATATGTGAATTATATTCTAATTTCGGTCGTATGTAGGATTTGTAGATGTGTAAGAGATCAGAGGGGGAAAAGTATTGCTTAGATCTTTTTAGAAAACCTAGACATTTAGCTGCGTTTTTAGCCGTTTCGAAAATATGAATTTTCCAGCTCAGATCGCTGGTTATTTTCGAACCTAAAATGTCAAGGTTTCCAGATTTTCCAATATATATAAGTAATTCTCATTTTCAATCAATTCAAATCGAGCTTTCATTTCCAATTAATCCAAATTGACCAATTGCATTTGCATAATTGGCGAAATTATACAAAATTGACAAAATTATGGAATATTTTTATTTACATTGAAATTAGTATGAAAATCTCAATTTTATTTGACCTATAAAATATCAATTAGTTAATAATAAAAAATTAATATTTTCTAAATATTTTATTACTATTTTATATAATAACTAGTATTGTATGCCCGTTCTAGGACGTTAGCAATTAGTTAAAGAACATATTTAATATAGTTATATCAAAAACTTTATTTATAAACAAAACAAAACGTTTATTTGTTATTATTATGTTACGTTCCTAAAACTTAATATAATACATATTTTAATTATTGATTAAAATGTGAAAATTTCCTTAAAAATTACATTTTTGGTAAAAGTACGACCTCTCAGGCCTTGTTCATTTGTTTCGTCCACTCTTACTTTAATGTTTTTAAGATCAGTGCATCTAGACAGAGCGACATACAACTGCCCATGACTAGCTCAATTCATCATATTTAAAACTTTGACCTTGTGATTTGTTGATTGTTATTGAGTAAGCAAGGATTACTGGGAGTTGTCTTCTTTCTAATACAAATCGCTAAGAGCAAGATCTATTCTCGGTATAACGCATGATTCGCCGTAGTGAGATTCCGACATCATTTTTGCTGAAATTGAATTTCATCCTAACTTTTCCACAATCAGTCGCGCGCCATTACATAGAGCTTTCTTTGGATTCAAACTTCTAAGTAGCATTACTATAACTCCTTGTTTCAGTGTCAATTTACTTTGTGGCATCCCAGATGGTGTTTCTTTATTCAGGAACTCGATCTGAGAATTCAATGAATCACTTGGATCTTCTGACACGACTGAATCAGCGCTGTATTACGTTTTGCGAGCGAAAAAAAAAACCAAAGGAAAGGAATGTGGGCGCAAAAAAAAAAAAATTCAAAAGAAAGGAATGTGGGCGCAAAAAAAAAAAACTTCAAAAGAAAGGAATGTGGGCGCACACAAAAAAAAAATTTTTTTGGACGGACAGACGGATCAGTTTTACTCATTTTATATAAGAATTCAAATAAAATTTAAGTTTATCAATTTTCATAGAAATTTCAATAAAAGTTATTACTGTTTGCCGCGAGAGGGACATTATATCAAGTCAATTTAAATTGCGACGGCGTCGATTCAAGTCACTTGACACTGAGCTTTTTAGACTAATACGCATCATAGAAAATATCATATTTTTTCTTTTTTTTTCATACGGGATTTTAAGGTCATGATTTCAGCAAACCCATTCATATGTTTTCTGGCATTTATTTTGTTTAAATTTGTTGTTATTTTTCTTAAGCTTATTATACGTCGTATACGCGCGTGAATTACGTCGATCATATCTCTAGCATTAATCAAAATTTATTGTTAGGTTATTTTTTTGTAATTCTGGCAACTTTTATTCTGATTTTGAAATTGAAAGTGACAGCATAAAAAAAATAAATTATTGGAAATTTTTTTTATTAATTTTTTTTATTATTATAAAATAAAAAAACATTATCAAATTATGTTAATAAAATTGTATAATGTGATAAAAGGAACGGCAGGTAAAAATAAAAAATATGTTAATTAAATTGTATAATTTGATGAAAGGAACAACAGGTGAAATAAATAAAAAAAAAAATTAATAAAATACGTTCCAAAAAAAATTAAGATACGTTGCAAAAAAAATTAAAATACAATATATTTTTTTTGATTATGAATCCCACATACAAAATATCGTGACGATCGTCATGTGTGGATCGTGAAGTATGTATTGTTGTGGATTGTTTAATTTTACTCATAAGCCGCGTTAAGGAACTACGTTCCAAAAAATACTTTCTAAATTTACTTTGGAAAAGTAAATATCTATTTCAAAACAAAAATTAAATTAATTCTAAACAAAACAGATTTTCGATATAACTATATAAGTAAACAGGACTGTAAAAATTCAAATAGTTTGTTATTCAGTACTATTAATGATTTCAGAGTAATTGTATTTAAAAAAGTAGTCAATTTTGCCATTCCTTTTTGAGAAAAGTATTGATTACTTTTTAAATACAATTGTCTTTGAAATACTTTTCTAAATACAACTCCTTTCTAAGAAAAGTATTGATTACTTTTGCTGTTACAATTACTTTGTATTTGAATAGCAAATGCATTTGAATTTTTACAACCTAGTAAAGTAAATATAAAGCATGAGTACTTTCATAATGTTTACGGAAAAAACAAAAATTAATAGTATATTACTTAACTAGAACCCTAATGAGGTAATTACAGTCGAAGTGAATGAAATGCCCGAGGGCGGTAGCCCAAAGAAATTTTATCCACTGAGACATTAATTACCTCCTTAGACTCGAGTTAAGTATGTTACTTTATATTATTTCCGCCTATAAGAGACCATTAAACAAATAAAAAGCAATTTTAAATAATGAATTTCGAATATTAACGGTCACACAAGAAATATTAGCCGATTCGAATATGACTACTATGAAAGTCGATCGTAATAACACGCGCCACACAATTCAAAACAAAACAAACAGATGATATTGACACGTCTTGTTATTCAATATTTCATAAATTTTCTTTATAAAATCAGGGTTACAAACTTAGATTATTTATTTTCTAATCACTAAAGGAAAACACAAAATACTACACCGTGACACAACTCGATTGTAATAGACCAATTGCAGTACTCTTCCCCAATAAGAAAGTCGACTGTAATCAGTCATTTACAGCACGCTTTTTGCATTCATAAAAGATTTTTTTTACATTTTTTTTTCGCTTTTTTCGTTTTTTTGAATTTTTTTTGTTTTTTTTTTCGCGCCTCTTCCGTTTGATTACTTCCGTTTGATTACTTCCGTTTGATTACTTCAGTTTCTTTACTTCCGTTTGATTACTTCCACATCCTTTTTTTTCATTTCACTCCCCGTTCAATATCCTCCGTAAATAAGCTTCGCTTCAATTAACAAAATATTTAAGTAAAAATTTGTTCTGAATTATTAACAATTTGCCTGCAAAATGGGCACAAAAATGGGGATTTCTGCTCCATGGACCTTTTACAAATTTCGGTGAAACAATCTGTGCATAATTTAAAATCATTACATGGTTTCAACAAAACAGTTCTTGATGTTCGAAACAAATCCCGCATAAAATTGTTTGTGTCGGTAAAAAAGATAATGAAGGTTCACATTCTTCAGCATTATCATTATCCATTTCTTCTTCATTATTATTTTCTGTATCATTGTCAGGAAATTCTTCCATCAAATTATTGTTTTTGTTTTCATACAAAGATGTTATTATTTGATTTAGAAATTCGCTTGTTGTTAGTTTTCTTCATCTAATTTTCCTGTCAATTGATTAATTTTTTTATTTAGGTTCTGGGTTTTTTGACTCTTAAATGCACAAACTTCAAACCCCTTTAAACAAGAAATACAAAATTTTTCAAATATTCTTCCAAAAGAACATCCATAAATTTGAAAAAATTCCCATGACAAATTAAGAAAAATTAAAAATTTACATATGTGAAAAATAATTCATATTCTGTTTTTCTATATGTATATGAATTAAGGTAGAATTTGAATTTATGACTTTATGTCGATTTCATTAATTAAAAAAATTAAATTAAAAATTTAAAAAACCCCCGACACAAAAAAATACTTGAAACCCTATAAAAAGAAAACAATAACCGTGAAATTTTGTTCCTACGTAAGTATGTATGAAATTTTTTGATTAAATGTTGTCGCGCCGGGGGATTGCTTTTTTCCTATAATTATTAGCTTAACGTTTTGTTAAAGAGCATACGTAACATGTGAAATGTTTTTTCCATGTAAATTTTTTTTGAGTCAATTTAACATGTAAGAGTTGTCGTTTATATTTTTGTCTCAACATTTATCTGGATAGTTTAGTTGTGTATTTAGTTTTCAAGTAGGTTCACTTTTAATTCTTAATACTTAAGAGTCTGTTCACTTATTAAACGATTGAAAAAAAAGAAATCTCCCTTTTCTGTAAAACAAATGTCACAATTTCTAAATTGAGGACGTAATTTTCTGCATTCTGTATCATCTGCTAAAATCAACTACTTATAAAATAATATTTGGCCGACTGAAATCAAATACTTATAAATAATACGTGACCGGCTTGAAAAAAAAGATTTATTTTTTTGGTGGAATTGGAATAGGTACAATAGATTTTTTTAAATTAATTAAAATTAGAAAAATAAATTAATAAATAATAAAAAAAAAATTAAATTTAAATAAATAATGCATCATTTTTGGAGGTAATATAGAATATTATTATTAAAATAAACATTTTAAAATGGATCAAATAATAATTATGCTTATTAGAATTACGAAGATTCCGATTCGGATTCCGATTCTGAAAACGAAAATTCAGCTTTTCAATCCTTACCGTTAATGAAATACCAACCAATAAGGCAAGAAGATTACATTGAAAGAGTTGTGGCTAATTATAGTAATGTGGAGTTTCAGCAAGCATTTCGATTAACAAGGGCAAGTTACGAATTTTTATTGGTTAAACTTTCCAATAATATTGATTTATTTAGTGTAGGACGTCCGCAAACTGATTTAAACAACCAATTACTAGCAGTTATAAGGTTATTGGCGACTCCAGATTCTTATAGGTAATAACAACAAATTCTTTAGTAATACTAAATAAATTTTAACATTAAATTTTTCCTTAATTTTAGATCAGTTGGTGAAAAGTTTGGTTATTCGTAGTCTACTCTTTCAAAGTTTTTTTTTCGAATTGTAAGAGGTTTAAATATGTTGTCCTCTACAATAATTAAATGGCCTGCTGAATCAGATATTAAAAATAAAATTAATATTTTTGGACAAAAATCACCGTTTAAAAATGTGATTGGTGCCATAGACGGTACTTATGTTCCAATAAGTCCGCCAGAGGATCAAGCTATTTGGTACAGAAACAGGAACAAATTTCATTCAATTACATTACAAGCCATATGTGATTCCGAAATGAGTTTTATGGATTGTTCAGTTGGATACCCAAGCTCCGTTCATGACGCAAGAATTTTCAAAAAGTCCCTGTTTTACGAAAAAGCAATATCAAACCCTGAAAAATATTTTCCAAATAATGCAGTTATCCTTGGCGACAAAGCATACCCACTTATAAAATGGTGTATCACCCCATTCAAAGACAGAGGAAAACTGAACGAACAACAAAAACTATTCAATTCAAGGCATTCGGGTACTAAAAATATAATAGAACGATCTTTCGCTCTTTTATTTGGAAGATTTCGGCGATTGCAAATGTTGAGCATGAAGTGTTGTCACTGGTATTCTCACAGTTCTTGCGTGTTGTGTGTTACATAACATATGTTTAATGCATCCCGATGAATTTATTGAAGATTATGTGCGAAATGGAAAAGGGAAAAGATAGTAGTGCTCAAAGTAGTTCCGAATTAGTATTTGTAAATGATGATGATGACGACGACGATATTCTTCATGGAGAAGTAGTTAGAAATTTCATGCTTCAGAGAATATAAAAAAAAATAAACAAAAAACGATTGTAAATAAAATCTATTTTAAAAAATACATAAATTTTTTTTATTAGTATTATAATGCTAGAGATAGAGTCGACGTAATTCACGCGCGTGTACGCACGTAAAAAATCAAATTGTATGAAAATGTATGAGACCGGCTATACGCAACGACGTAAAACGTAGCTTACGCGCGTAAAAGTTGAAATATTTTAACTTTCCCAGTATTTTACGCCGTACATTGTGGAAATCATATGTTTATAATTGTGTTGTTTATTTTGTTGTAATTAGAAAAAAAAATTGTGTTGTTTATTTTGTTGTATTTAGAAAAAAAAAAAAATAATTATTTAATAAAATAAAAAAGTTCATAAATATAATTATATTCAAAAATAAAAATTAAATAATTATTTATTGCAAATTTATTAAAATTTTTTATGTTTTATTAAGTTATAAATAAATTAAAAAGCATTATAAAAATATTACAAACAGAATCCATTTTATTTTTCTAATTTAATTTTTCTCTTTTTCTCTTTTGTTTTTCGCATGTGAACGGCGTTGAGCATAACAGGTAAAAAAAACAGGTTTTTTTTATTTTTTTTACGAGAGCATACGCGCGTGAATTACGTCGACTCTATCTCTAGCATAAGTCTATCACAAACAATTATTTGCTAATCACAACATTACCAAATCACTTTTAACATTAAATGTTTTCTTAATTTTAGATCAGTTTTTAGACAAAAATTTCTCATCTGAAAATATATAAATCATCATGGTAGTCACAGTCACAGTGCAAAGAATAAATTTTACCTAAAAAAAATAAATTATTAATTATAGTTCTAACAAAATTAGTAGAAAGAATTTTATTTACGAACTGTAATTTTTATTACATTTAAAGAAAAAAGTTAAATGAAGAAAGATATCAAGATATTCATCGAACATTTTGTAACGCTTTATTACAAAATTGAAGTCTAGATTTTTAAAAATTAATGAAAAAGATTTGATGTCATCTATAATGTCTATATGGAAATATTTTGATTAAAATCTGAAAAATATATTTAAAAAAAAGCTTACTTTTTGTCCCTACTGCATAAAAATTATAATTTTTCTATCAATTTTTCCATAGTCTTTTGGAATACTTCCATGGATTTGGATTGGGATTGGGACACAGCATTCAATAATTCTTTATGATGTCGTTCTTTCATTTCCATTTTTAGTTTAAACCGTTCTTGATGTTCATCTCTACTTAAAATACTATTTTCTGTGGCTCTTCGAACCTCACTCAAAACTGACTCCGAATTAGACAATTTTTTTCTTTTCCTTGGAGGTTCTACCAATTTCAGCTCCTCATCGCCCTCACATAAAATGTTTGCTGACGAGGTGGATGGCATGTTATAAGAACTGGATTCTACTATTGAAAATGTTCTTTTAGGAACATATCGTCAAATTGCCTCTCGTATTTAAAAAAAGCTGGATCGTTTCCCGTTTTTGTGTTGTGATCTTTTGTTTTAGTGTACTTATATTTTAAGGCGGCAAATTTCTTACGGCATTGATCTGCAGTATACTTGAAGTTTTTTTCAGCAAAAGAATCAGAAATTTCAAGCCATATTTTTGAGTTTGTTGTAGAGGAGTCTTTAAATCTGTTGAAATTTTTTTTGTACTCCTCCAACAAACTTATTATGGCGAAATGTTTCCACTTTGCTTTTTGGGAGTTCGAAAAAATTGCTTCCAACTACTCTGCATCATCAAATATTCCAGCTAAAATTACAAAAAAAATAATTTAATTTTGATTTTTTTTTTCTTTTGAATTCACAAATATATTTACCTGGCATATCTGGTACAATAATTTCTTCACTAATTTCATATTCATCAACAACAATATTCTGGTTTTCTAAAAATTATTATAATTTTTTTAATTTTTTATGTTTTAATTAAGAATTAAATTTAATTCTAAAAATAAAATAATTTTCTTACCTATATTTGCCGCTTTTTTTTTTCTATTCAATTTTAGTTTTTGAATTCACTCAAAAGTAGACCTATAAATTTAGTTTGTTATGGAAAATTTAAAATTTCCCTTTGCTGAATTTGAAAAAGTAAAATTGAATTTGTGAACGGCTTTAGGACAAAATTATTTCATTTTTTTAAATAACAGCAGTAAAATCGTGTCGTTCACAAATTAAAAAACCTGGAAAATTAAATTGCATTTTTTTCAATAATCGCTAATAAGTGAACAGACTCTTACTTTAAAATTTTCGTTGTAGTTTTAATATAATTTTTTTTAGGTAGGTGTTTTTATAGGAAAAGAGCAATTCCCCGACGCGCCAACATTTAATCAAAAAATTTCATACGTACTTACGTAGGATCAAAATTTCACGGTTATTGTTTTCTTTTTATAGGGTTTCAAGTATTTTTTTGTGTCGGGGGTTTTTTAAATTTTTAATTTAATTTCTTTTTATTTCATGCTTTTTATAGGGAATCCATAATTTTTTTATTTTATTTTTATTATTATTGTTATTTTAATTAACCTTTCAACCAAAAGAATAAGTAATAAAAAAAATTTTTTTTTTAGTTAAATTGTTTTTTCTTTTTTTAAATATTTTCAAGTTTTAATTTCGTTTGTTAACATTCTTCATTCCCTTTCAATATAGTGAACATTATTCTACTAGTTAAGCCCTTTCATTTGATACTCATATTGAGGGAGTTCTGAAAAAATATGTAATCCGCCATTTTGTGGCGGCGTCCATCTTGGACCGATTTTCAACAAACATAGCTAAGAACACTCCCGACTAATTCACCTTTCAAACAAAAAAAAAAAAAATAAAAATCGGTTCATCCGTTCGGGAGCTACGATGCCACAGACAGACACGTTAAACGCATAACACCCCTTGTTTTTGCGTCGGGGGTTAAAAAAAACAAGTTAAAATATTTCTCCAAGAAACATATTTTTGGCATTATGAAAATGTTTAGAATCGGATAATAAATTTATAACAAAAAAAATCTTGATTTGCGGACAATTCACCGAATTACAATTCACCGTATTACAATTCACCGTATTACAATTCACCGTATTACAATTCACCGTAAAGCTCCCCCAAACCCCTAGGACACTTTTTTTTCCTTCTTGGCGATTGGGACGCATATTTTTTTTTTTTTTATTATTAAAGTTACTAAATCACTAGGTGGGATACCTTTTATACTAAAGAAGTATGGATTTGGTAATGAGGACAGGAAGTTTAGACGGGATTAAAAAGTGGGACAGTTAGTAGGTGATCATTTACACTCTTCTTAAAGCGGCGCAAGTCGTAAATCAAGGGTCCGCCAGCTGTCGAGTGGGAGAGCATTACACATTCTCGAGGTGCGAATTGAAAACGAATCTCCGAAGCTCGTTCTATCACATCTGGGAATTTTGACGAGATATGGGTGTAACGTTGAAGCGGTACGTGTTTGGCGTGAAAATACTTGAAGTAGAGGAAGTAGGGAAAATTGGGGATCGAAAGTTGACAGTTTTATAGAAATTAGGCAGCATTGAGTTTTGGATGCGTTAAACTCAACTCTGTTGAGAAGACCCCATTGTGCAATTTGTGAAAGGTCGTGGTTTATGCTACTATGTTGTAACAGCATTTGAAGATGCTGATTTCCTATTAATAAAATCGTAGCTTGCTACCAAGTTACTGTCATCGGCCAAGCTACCAAGTTACTGTCATCTTCTTGTTCTTCTTGCAAAGCCTCATTTTTTTATCAATTTATTTTGTATGCAATCAATTATTATGCAGGCTTTGCATATATTGTAATAGCAACAATATCTTGCTTGGTTTTTGTAATAACTTTTTATTTTGTATAATTTTTTTTTCTTCAAAAACATAAACAAACTTGCTGTTAATTCGAGAACCGACCAAATATTTGAAGTCATTCATATTTTAAATTTTCATTAATTTTTTTTTTTCACTTTGACTATCACTTTGAAATAATCAATTAATACTAATTTTGATTATACCGAATTTTTATTGCAAAAAAGAAGCAGTATTATAATATAATAATAGTTATAATAATATTAATAATAATAATAATAATAATAGTACAATATAATTACAAATAGGAATACATTTTTTTCATATATATTCCTAATTCCTATACTATACCCATATGAACAATATATTGAGGAAATGATTCACTTCTTGTCTTAAAATTTCATTTACCCAAATTTTTATTTTAATATTTAGAAAAATTCTTATTCCTCTAAGATTAATTTTCATTTGAAATAAAACGTAATGTATGGATGTGTACTAAATCTATTAATTTTTATTTTAATAAATTTGCATAAAAAAAGACAAACCCCGGAAAAGGTTTCAGCTAGCGTAGCCATGTAAAAAAGTAGGTTAAAATCCCTGAAGCCCCGCGAAAGGCCTTTGCTTGTCTAGCCATAGGTTAAGTTGCGAAAAGGAGGTTATAATGCCTGAGGCCCCGCAGCGACACCCGAAAAGGCATTTGCTCGCGTAGCCATAGGTTAAGTTGCAAAAAAAAGAGGTTAAAATCCCTGAAGACCCGCAGGGACACCCGAAAAAAACTTTGCTTGCGTAGCAATAGTTTAAGTTGCAAAAAAGAAGGTTATAATTAGCAACCTGACAAAAACGCGTTTTTTGCAAATTGGATTTTTATTCTTGAAAGATAGAAAGTGGTATTAGAAATTATGTTTGTTCAACAAGTTTGCCGCCATTTTGGTTTTTTTACCGTTACTTTTTGGTTACTTTGAAATTAAGCATTTTGGAGTATGAAAACTTCGAAATAGACTTTCATGATGTTCTAGAGTTTGATTCAGGAGGAGTTGACCTTCATTTTTTTAGAAAGTTTTAGTTGCTGAAAATATTGTATAGATGGCGTTTTAACCTATTTTGTATATTAAACTAAAATTACTCCACCTTTTGGGCAACATTTGTACTACAGAACTGAAACCAAAAAAAGACCGTTTCAAGACCTTTCCAACAAAAAAAATTTTTAAGAATCGAAAAATAATTAAAAGAGGTATGACAAATTAAAAAAAATACAAAAAAAAAAAATCCGTTATTATTCAAAAACTCAATTTTAAAGAACGAATCCATACCAAAAATGACAGAAAAACAAAAATTTATGAGGACATGTTTTTAGGAAATGCATGTTGGAACGTGAATGAACGGATAAAACGTTTGAATAATTTTAAACAATTATCTACTACTAAAAAACGTAAAAGCGACTCAAAACAACTCGTGAGTGAGATTTAGAATGATTCGGAGACAGAGCTGGACTGGCCTAACAAGCTAGAAGGAGTTTCCTGGTGGGCGGTACTAAAATCCGTTATCTGAAATTATAATGTTTTCTTTTAATTTTTTTTTAAGCGTGGGAAAATGTTTTTACAAAGAAAATTTGAATATCCCGGTCCTAAATTCATTCCCAGTCCAGCCCTGTTCGGAGATACTCAATTTTATAGAACTTGCTATATGCCTTTCAGAAATTATTGTGAAATCAGATAGGATTAAATACATACTGTCAAAAATAAATTACAATAGCAAAAAGTTTAGGTTATAAGTTTGGAAAAGAAAATTGGAAAGAAAATGAAATTGATGCGGAAGAAACATTAAAAAAAAGAATTTCAAAGCTTATATGACAATGTTTATGAAAGTGAAATGGAAGGGGAGTCTGTTTAAAACAGTTCTTGAAAACATATATATAGTAAAAACAACACCAAAACTGTGCAAAAATCGAACCAAAAAAGAAGAAAGTAAGTGGTTTTTCTAAGCAAACAAATTTTCCACTACACAAAATAATAAAATAAATATGTACAATACTAAATACAATAAATAAAAAAATAGGATAAAAAACACATAATTAATAATAAATAACAAAATACTTAGAGACCTCCAAAGAAGGGGCATTAGGTAGGAAATAAAAAAAAATAAATTTTAAATCTAGCTTTAAGATAAATTTGTATATAAATTTATAAAAACCATTAATATTAAATAAAGCAAACTTTTTGAATTGAATTGAATTGAATCGAACCAAAAAACTTCAAAACTGGTTTTATATAAAATGCCGCCAATCCGAAAAAACTGGACCAATTTGACCCGCGAAAGCGGCTTTCGAAAGGTATAAATATGTACTTTTTGACTGCAAAGTTTGAAAAATATCTTACGTAAGATCATGGAGTAACACTTTTTTGAAAATGGCTAAAAATAGTCATTTTTTTGTATGGGGAAATCCTAAGTAGTGAATTATCTTCTAAAACAGGGATTCCCAACCTGGGGTCCATGGACCCCTTGGGGGTACGTTAACCAATTCTGAGAGGTACGTGGAATTGTTCGTATTGAAAAAAATATATGTATATCCTTTTTACGGCTTACACATAATTTCAAAATCTAATTTCCTTTCCAAAATTTTGTGAATTGTGTAAGTATAATTGTGTATATTTTAAATAAGTATATTAAAACTCATAACGAAATCTTCAAAAAAAATGTTGATGATATCATTCCTCCAACTTTTAATGTCGATAATTGGATTAGAAACGCCTTCACAATTTTATTAGACAAGATTGTTGACACTGATAATGATAACGCAAAAGATGAACCCATTGACTTGAGAAATAACATGAAAACTCGCAGTGATTTGAAACAATGACGCTGGATCAATGTTGGTGCTAACAAAGCGAGGCGTATCTAATCACAACGTGCGTTAAATTTTTTTATTCCGTTTGTTATAACCTGTATGCACTCTTTTTTAGGGGTACGTAAAGATTCAAATCATTATCAAGGGGTACAAATATTTCAAAAGGTTGGGAACCATTGTTCTAAAACATTAAAAAATTTCAACCTGCGAAAGCAGCTTTTAAAGTGGTCTAAAAGAATTATGCAAAATGGTATAGAGTGGCCAAATCAGTTGAAAATTGAGGGAGTACATTCAAATGAAAAAACCCATTTTTGTTTTTTCAGTGTTTTTAGGGTTTCTCTATTGGTTAAACTGGCAACACCGAGTGGCCGTCACCTGCAAAGAAAGCCCGCACGAATACCTACTTAAAATGATATCTGTAAATATTCTTGTAAATTTAACAACAGAGAGATGATAGTTTGAAATTGATATATTTTCCAAGCCTTCTGCAACAAGAATCGTCATATCTCCCAAAAAAAAATTTTTTTTTTAAATCTGAAATGCAAAAACTTAGGTCAAAACTTAGGCCTATAAAATAAATGTAAAATGAAAGTCTAACAATTAACTTGAAAAAATGAAAAAAATGTCAGGTTGCTAGTTATAATCCAGCAGGAACTTGAGAAAAAGCTTCAAAAAGACCTTCGCTTGCGTTATTAATTTTTATCAAATAAAGATAAACCCTGGAAAAACTTGTACCACTTTTAATGAAAAATAGATTTAATTTTGACAATAATTGAGTTGTTACTACAACTAAAAGAAATTTCTCATTTTTATCATTTGCAATTGTTTTAATTAAAAAAAAAAAATTTGGGTGTTCTGTCTCACTTAAGTGAGTCACAACGGCCAAATTTTTATTTTTATAGGAATCATAAGACTCACGGGCGTTATGATACACTAACTGTGAGCCATAAGGCCCAACCAAATCTTTGGGCGTTATAGCCCTTTTAAGTGGGTCAGAAAGCCCCTGGGCGTTTTGACTTCGGACCTGGTGATAACCCACCTAAAATGTCGCCAATTAGTAAGCTCAGTGTTGACATCCGTTAATAATTGACAGCATATGTGTGAATTCTTTACATTATAGCGAACACAAACTCGACTCACAGCAATCCAGTAAATCCGAGGTCGGAGTATGTTCCAAATCGAACATTGAAAATCCACAAATGTATTGAAATTTATTCTATTAAATTGTACCCAACAGTTTTCTTGAAACCCAAAATTATTATAGCAAAATCATATTATAAGATGACGAATAATGAAATAAATTTCATTGTACTAGAAAAACGCATAAAGTTTGGTCAACGGTATTCCAGACAATGGACCACTTATCCACTAAGACTAAAGATTTCAGAATCTTTCCATCAGAATGGGATGTTCAACATGTCACACACGGTGACCAGATCAAAAATTTATTTCTGTGGTAGTATTTTATTAGTGGTTTTTCTTTCGTTTTTCACTATATAAAAAAATAAAACAAACTTTTTAGTCTTTATAATATTTAATAACCAGGGCAGATGGTATAATGGACCAAGATATAAAAAGTATACAACAAATTATTGTAAAAAAAGTATTAATTCAATCAATTATTACCTGGAACCAGTGGCGTAGATAAAATTTTTGGTCCTTAATGCAACCAACAAAAATTGGGCCCTCTTTTAAATTATCCATTGTAATTCAGAAACTGTATGTAATAAAAATATATCATGTAATACTGAATCTAATATAAAACAAACTAAATAAGTGAACAATATTGTTTGTATAATACTTATTCCCATACAATACATTTATTTAATAATATTCAAAATATAAAAAACTTACTTTTCACTTATACAGATATATTCTCTACGAATTTATTACTTGAACACAAAATTGTAATAAAAACTCCTTCAAATCTTATTTTTTTTATTTGGAAATTTGTAAGTTACACAAAGAACACAAATACTGCTGTATTTTATATTTCAAAATATTAATCTCCTAAGAGTTTCATGGCCTACTAAGGAATTATTTGTTAGAATTTTTAATTTTTTTAAATAAACCACTGACAAAATATAGTATGAAAAATTTTGGAAATTTGGCATAAAAATTTCCATAGTAATATCAATCATCAATAAATATGAATTTGTAGAAATTTTTTTGGGCCCCCTGTTTTGCCAGTTACTGATGGGCCCTCATGTTTTGCATTACCTCGCTTTTAGGTAGCTACGCCGCTGCCTGGAACATGATACATTTTTGACGTGCTAAAAAGTACAATTGTTGTTAAAGGAGATGAAAAACCTATTTCACTGCTGAATTTAATTGGTAAAATATATGAAAAAATAATTAATAAAAGAAAAGTAAACTTTATTCATAAATGAAACTGCTCTGATAGTAAACAATTTAGTTTTTTGAAATTAATGAAACCGTGGAAGAAATAGTGAAACAGCATGATAATATAATATAATAATATTTTAATGCGCATGTCTTCGGTAAGTTGTATTTACATTCTTCGGTAAGTTGTATTTACAAACTTAGCTCGGTAAATGGTCCATTACATGCATCAATACACATGCAATTATCGAGGAATGTAAATTGTATTTACATTTCCCTGTGATGTAAATTGTATTTACATTGCTCTATATTGTATTTACATTCTTCATTTTGAACTGCGTAATACTATAAACAAAAATAATATCACTCACACTCACAATATTTCAATACAGACAAATACCAAAAAAAAAAAAAAAAATTGCAAATGTATACCTCTCACATGCATCATATCAATGTCAAACAAAGCTTAGTTTATAATGCTAAAATCTAAATTTTCCCTCTGAGCTAATCTATATTTTCCCTCTGAGCAAACAAAAAAAAAAAAAAAAAAACCAATAAAAAAATACGCGGCTATTTTTTTTTCTTCTAAAAAGCGGCCAGTCGATCAGTCGATGAATTTTCTTAACATGTGTTTCAATCTACTATTTTTAAAGGATCTTCGAACCTCTACTACTAAATTTTTAATCGAGTGTGGTTGGATTTTAGTACAAAAATTTAAACCACACTTCAAAAATTGCACTTATTTTTATTCAAAAAAACAAAATGAATAAAAATAGAACAATGGTAACCCTGAAAATATCTTTGTTGTCATTATAAAGTTTGCTGTGATTGTCAAATGTCCAGTAAGAATTTTTTTTTCTTTTATCAACAAACGAGGAAAATGGCAGCAACAAGGAGATTATTTATTGTAAATATAAATTATAATTATATAATTATTATTTGATTTTATTTTTAATTATAAAAAAAATAATTATAAAATTATTATTATTTTTTTTAATAATTAAAAATAAAATTAAATAAAATTTAAGAAGACCATTAGTTCCTAAAATAATAAAAAAAAAATTAGTAATTTTTCTAAAAAAAAAATTATTCGATTTTTTTTTTTTAAAAAAAGAAAATGAATAATTTTTTTTTGGAAAAATTACTAATTTTTTTTTTAATATTTTAGGAATCTTCCGGTTTGAAATCATTTCGATAAATAAATAAACTTCCTTATTAAATTTTATTTCCTTGCTTCATTTTGAACTTTTTTGTTTATTTTTTTCATTATAAATGTATTTTTTTCAACTCCCTCTCACATGCACATTAAAGCAGTATACAATACATGTTAATCAAATTTGTTATACAGCTCGTTTTGTATACTCACAAACATATAGACACTCGTCAATATTATATCACTCGACCTTCGGTCTCGTGATATAAACATGACTCGTGTCTATGTGTTTGTGTGTATACAAAACTCGCAAGAATAACAAATTTTCTTAACATGTATTGTAATCTACTATTATATTATATTATCTTATATTATATATTATTAACTTGATAGTATAATATAATACCAACTGATAAAAAGTTACTTATCAAATAAAAACATCAAAACCAAAATTGGCTTAGAGTTAATCAGCAGTGATGTGCTAAAAACTGGGATGCCCCAAGGATCTGTGCTTGGACCAACATTCTATCTACTATACGTAGACAACATAAGATCTGCTCAAATAAAAGGTAAATATAACATATATGCTGATGACACCAGTTTGAAATACAAGGCAAAAACGCTAAGTAGTTGATCTTGAAAAAAGATGATCTTCAATGAAGATTTAAAAATATATTCTTCATGAATTGATAGTAACAGATCGCTAGTCAACAATAATAAAACTAAATATCTGATCTATAAAGTTCCTCTTCAAAAATAGCAAAGTGAAGATAAATGAGATAAATTTATATTATTTGATATATAGAAAAATAAAAAAAAGTTCTACAAAACAATAATATTGCAACACTGATTATAATTTTATTTTAATTTTATAAATGTGATCCTTAAAATAGTTTCCTTCATATAAAAAAAAACTTTAAATATAATAAATAGGTATTATCATTAAGTTTCTTCAAATATTTTAATCAACTAAATTAGATATTATTTACATATTATTAGTTGATTTTAATAAGAATTTAGATAAAAACTATTATTGCTTTGCAAAAATACAAAAATACGGTAATTATGTAGGTTTTTTCGTGGTAATAAAGTTCTATAGTTCGGAACAAAACTAAGAGTTTGTTTTTTATTGAAGTTTATTAAATTGCAAATATAAATTTTATTTTAAAAACGAAATTGTGTGCTTCATTTTTGAAACTTTTGAAATATGAAAAGCTCTTTTTTAATCACGGAAACTAAAATATTAGATATGTAGAAACAAATCAAAAAACAGACAAAAATTTTTTTAATGGAAAGGGAAAACTTTATATTAAAATATGACAAGTGATTTGAATCGTACAATAAATAAAAAATAAACAAAAAACAAGAAAATGAAATCTTTAAATCTAAATTTGTTCCAACACCATATAATTCCTCACATAAATAGAATTCTTTACAACTTTACATGAATATGAATACTTAGTTTTTACCATCAATTCACCTTCAACAGCACGAATGTTCAGTCGATTCCTATCCTTTCTCCATGTATTAAATAAAATCAATGAAAAAAGGCGTTCACTCATTGCATTTGAATGAGTCAATGCAAATATAAAACTAATAGTTTTTTCCAAATTTGGTGAACTATAATTATTTAGGATATAATATTTTGGGTGTTCTTGGGGTGTTTTATCCTACCCCATTACAGATTTTGGAAATGAGGTATTTCAGGAAAATTCAATTAAAAATCAGGAAGTCTACCCCAGAATCAGGTATGCCTGGTTACCTCCCCAGAATGAGGTATGTCTGGTCACTAGTAGCTCTAGTACTTACTCGAAATCTAATGGTCTTGTCTTGTCAAGTAAAACTAATGCTAACTAAATGATCCTTATCTAGGACAAGCTCATACATAAAATACTCTTCGGCGCAGCTGTTAATGTCCCGTAATCTTCGAACTAGGATTCCAGTTAGAGAAAGTTTTTCTGCCAACCAAAACACTCGACATTACTGAGTATAGAAAAGAATACTTTGATTATCAACAAAATATGAAAAATTATTACAATAAAAATACAACAATCGTCTTTAAAATAAGAATAATATCTATCTTAAACTTAAGTATATAAATTTTTACTTAAGTAATATAAAAATTATTTGGACAAAGAAATATTTCTGGATATATCTGAATTTCAATTTTGAAATAAAAAAGGGCATGTTGTAAAATATTGAATATTTACATACTTGGTAGTTCCACGGAAACTAGCCGATTCGATGTTACCACACTTTTTTGAGCAAATAGTATAAATATTAATAATTTTAATCTTGAAAATAAATTCTATTAATTATTACCATTTAGGGCAAATAAAAAAATATGTAAATATTTACTGTCATTAGCAAAAGTTTCAGCTTAAAGACTGATTTTGTCATTCCCGTGGCTAATGGGTTCGTATGCAAAACTAAAATTCGTTATTTTAATGTTCAATAAATACTTCACAAATTTTATTAATAAAAAAATTATCTGTGAAAGGTGAAAAAAAGTTGAGAGTACAGTTTTAATTGGTTTCTTCTATTAGTTTATGATTGGTACCGTGTCAGTAAGAATTTCAAACGTCTTAGAATTATGTTAAAAAAAAAAACAATACAAGCAATATAATTTTCAATCGCAATGTCAGTTGGTTAAGTAAATATATTACCTCTTGATATAGTTAGTTGTGATATTGAAATCGAGTAAAATAAACGAGTTGTGAACAGTTATTTAAAAATTTTCTATTTTGTCATTACCGAGTAAAATAAACGAGTTCTGAACAGTTATTTAAAAATTTTCTATAAGTCACACCTGGGTTGGATACGTTTAACTGTATTTCACTTCACTGTATATCACTTCACTGTATATCACCTTACTGTATTTTCATTTCACTGTATTTCTATTTACTGCATTTCATTTCCCTGTATTTCAATTCACTGTATTTCAATTCACTGTATTCATTTCACTGTATTTCATTTCACTGTATTTCATTTGACTGTAAATATTGGCTGTAAACTTTTGGAAAGGTAAGAGTGCCAGCCGCTCTTACCTTTCCAAAAGTTTACAGCCAATATTTATAGTCAAATTACTTTTTTTCAATTATTATTTTTAATTTTTTTCTTACCACCTATATATTTTTACTTAGTAAAAAATATAGAATAAATAAAATATTATACCTGGATTGGGTTTGGGTATCCTATCATGAAAATCTAAATCTCGAAGTAAAAAACATAAAAAAAATAAAAAAATCCAACGAGATAATTATAAATTAGTTAAAACAAAATTTAGGAAAAAAAATCCCAATAAGAACAAAACCCGGAAAAATCAATAAATCAAAACATTCGCTATTTACATAACCTTGGAACTCAATATTCCGAATACAAAATTTCGTAACTAAAAATCCAAAACCTGAATTCTTAAATACCACAAACTAGAATCCAGATTGTTTTTGTGGGAAGTACATTTTCCCGATAGTTTGTGTTCGGGATATCTTTAGTTCGAGATTCTCACCATCTCAGAAAAATAACTACCTTATTATTTATTGAATAATCTTTAAACTCATTGTTTTGTGCATATTTTGTTCCATTGTTATAATTTATTATTAATTCTGTTAATTTAATAGTGTAAATGAATGAGGGAATTAAATCTATGGTCAGTATACATTAATAGTGTGAAGTGTGATTAAATTTTTAATTTTTTTAATTAATTTGTAAAAAAAAAATTAATTTAATTTTACCAAAATGAAAGTGTCAATCATAAAAAGCTCCAGAGGCAAAGACAAGTTATGTGTGGATGGATATCTATATAATTTTGAGAGGAAAACAAAAAAAGAAAGTTTCAATTGGGCATGTGATAAACGGCAAACACTGAAATGTAAGGGCAGAGTTCTAACTGCGTTACGAGAGGGGCAGTGCTTAAATTACCTACCTTACATTCTCACGAGCCTGTATGTGTGGAGAAAGAAATTGCAAATGCAAATTATGCTTTAAAAAGTGCAGCCAAAAATTCATCTTTATGTCTATCTCAAATTATTATTAAACTACAATAGATTCGCCTAGTACCTCCAGAGTGCACTTGCCAGGTGCGCGGAAAATATGTTTAGAACTAGAAATAAAGATCAACCCGGAAAAAATTATTTGCGACTTCGAAAAAGCTATTAGCTCATCCATCAAATGTTTTTTCCAGAGGCCCAGCTACAAGGTTGCCTTTTTCACTTTGGCCAAATCATTTGGCGTCGTGTGCAAAAGGAGCACCTGCAAGCCAAATATGGCAATAATGAATCATTTGCCCAACAAATTAAAATGATTAAGAGACTAGCGTTTGTTCCTCCAGAAGAAGTCTCGGATTACTACTCAGTTTTGAGTAGAAATTTTGATGCTGATGCAAAAAAAATTGGCAAATGGTTTCGAAAAAAATTATATTGGAGATAAAAAAATCGTCCTTTCAACGGCCCGGAATTTTGGCCACTTGTGTCTGGAAAATACCTGAACTTTCGTTTGCTTCGTACACAAAATAGTGTAGAAGCGTGGCACCGGAGAATTAAAACCATAATAGGTAGAAGCAGGGTTGGACTGGCTATAAAAATTAAACCGGGAAGTTTTTGACTACCGGCCCATTTCTCTATATAAAAAAATACATTGCTTATCCACTTATCTATATAAAAAAATGCCCAATAAAAGGCCCAAATAAATTCGCATTTCTATAAACACTAGGTTCCTAATTTTTTTAATTCAATACTATATCAAAAAAAGTATAGGAACTGAACGAAAAATTTTAAGAATTATTGTTAAGTAAATTGGAATATTGGGAAAGAATTAAATTAAGTATTTGTAAACCATGAACCAATCCATCTATTTTCACTCTAACGATCCAGTTACAATAATTCCTTAACAAATTTCTAAATTTTCTGATATAATAAATGTTGCTTTTTAATTTTAAAGTTTCTGGGAACACAACTAACACTATTCAAATATAAACTTTTATGAAATCTTTTTAAATTGATTTTCAATATGGGTTTTGAGCTTTAAATTTTAATAACACTTTTTGAATAAATAATCTATTCGTTTTTCTTTCCAAACATGACGATTATAAACTAAAATTTTGGAATTGAAAACAATTTTTACATTATTTAAATCTAAGTCAAATGAGTTGTATGCCACGGAAATCTCATACATTTCATATATTTTAGAACAAAAGAGGACTTGAGAGTTGGAATCTCATCGAATCAATAAACAAATATTTTTTTTACCCTGGTTTCTTTTTTAATTAATACATTTTTCTGAATATAATTTTCCTGTTTACAGCATTTTCAAAGTCTAATTGTTTAGCACTAAGTACCGTACTTTCGAAGCTATTATACTTCGATTCTTTCCCAAAATATTTCCAATCATAATATATTTAAATCAGATTGCATTGTATCTTTAAAATAATTAGTAATAAAAAGTTTTAATTTATCGGCCCAAATATTACCGGCCCACCGGGAAATGTCCCGGTGTCCCGGTGTGCCAGTCCAACCCTGGGTAGAAGTCACATTGGCGTTTATAGTATTATGGATCATCTGGGGAAAGAATGGATAGTATCCAAATCAGAAATTGATAAATTAAAAACTGGAAAACACATAGCAACTAAACGAAAATCAGTTAAAATGAATAAACAACTAAAAAAAATATTCAAAAAAAGAAAGAAAATCGATAAGCTCGATTATTTGCAAAGAGTTTCAAAAATTGTTACCTTCGCAATTTAAATTCAATTTATAATTAAAACTTTAGAAAGTAAATTATTTTGTATTAATTTTATTATATTTTGTGATATTCAGAAATTTGATTTGTTATTTATTTTGAAAAAAAAATTATTAGGTTTTTATGTTAAGCTAAATTATAATTTATTTGTACTACGAGTATTTTCATTTTTTTGATAATCAGAAAGATAATTTTTTTTTTATTTTTGAGAATTTATTTATTTTTAAGTTTATTTATTATTACCTGACTTATTTTGGAAAAATTATATCAATGTAGGTAATATGTACTTAATATTTTGAGATGAATGTTTAATTTTTGATTTACTTATGTAGTTTATATTTGTGTAATTATTTTTTTATTTGCTAATTAAGTAATT